>JANHGN010023411.1:4005-72604 GCA_024605025.1 Megaceryle maxima
AAAAAAAAAAAAAAAAAAAAAAAAAAAAAAAAAAAAAAAAAAAAAAAAAAAAAAAAAAAAAAAAAAAAAGAAAAAGATGATATTGCTGGAGTATGCTATACCATTTAAAGGAATTTGATAATTTCAGTTATAAAATTCTACTTTGATATGTTCATAACTTAGATAATTTTGCCTATTATTTTATGTTTGGAATGTTTCCCTCCATCTGACTTTCCTATATGAATATTTCAGTTGAAAATGTTAAGATGTTTCTCAGAAAAAGTTGTAAATGAAGTAAATAAAGACTGATTTTTAGCAACAACATGTACTCAGCTTAAAAAAATATGTTACAGACATTCTTCTCAGATATTGTTTCCTCGCTTTGGAGTAAGAAAATAAAATTTCTAAAGGAATAGTAACAGAGCTATAGCCTTTACTAGATTTGGGCACTCTGTGAAAATTAGCAAAACCATTTTCATTTGCTTTGATAGGGCCCAATAGGGTAGTTCACCTGAGATGTGTATAGATATTCATCCTCCTTCTCACTCTTCCCCTTGCCCTGCATGCTTCTTGTAGGGAAGCAACCACATTAACAGAGAGGATGACACTCATTAGCTTGCTTTAGTTAACCAAAGAAAACACCCTTTCTTTAACGTTCCTTAATTTCAATTAATGAAAAAGTTTTGGGAAGGGGTAAAAGATACCCTCCCTGAACTTTTTCTGAATGACAGGAAGAGAGGAAAACTATACCCTTTGTGAAGTTATTGGAGCATTGAGCAGATGCTTTCTTACAGTGTCTCAGTTGTGACCTAAAAACCAAACCAAAATCTCTTCTATGGAAGCAAGTTTAGTCAGTGAAGTTCCAGGAGGTTCCACATGGGAAGTAACTGACTCTGAAACAGCACAGAGGGACAAAGCTGTGCCACATGAGATTCTTGGACAAACAAGTTAAAAAAAATTAACACCATCAAACATCTTGTATAATTCTGGTCTCCCCTGAGATCTTATTATCTATAAAGTTCTTCCTAAAATTACAGCATCATCTTTCTCTAGACTTAACATCTCCAGCTTCTGTGGAAGGGAGCAAACGTGCCCACGATGTTGCAATAAAAGCGATCAGTACTCAAGGGCAGATGCTACCTCTCTTTGAGAATATGCTGCACTTGTTAGCAATGGATTTAAGTTGCTCAGTGGTTAGGAGAAAAACTTGCTTTGTCACTGTGAAGCTTTTATAGGACTCTTGCCACACAGAGCACAAAGTGGGCCTGATGATATCCATATCTCCATAAACTCCTTTGCAGAGGGACAGCATAAATTCTCAGCCAGGCTTGTGCTCAAGAGCACATGTACGTTCACGATAAGAAAGTCCATCAGCCAACCCCCCCTGCCTCTTAGCACCTTCTTAAATTCTCCCTCTATTGCCGCCTTTAGCAGCATAGAGGTGTAAAGAAGAAATGCTTTATGTCTTCATGCCAATCTAAGCCCAGGGTTTTTGTTTGTTTGTTTGTTTGTTTTCACAAGGAAACAATGATCTAGTGAAAATTTCCGCAATCAGTACAGTCACAAATTCTAGCTCCTAAATATAAAATCCTTCCTTCATTGTCTAATATTAGACACCCATTATGTAAGGGGTCTCTGTTATATTCTATCCAGTCAAAAATTCTGAGTAATTTTTTCATTAGACGGAAATTATATAAGGGGCTTGCCAGGCCTAATAATGCAAATGGTGCAGTTGGGAAGAAGTTAATGAAACTTGCAAAGTCGGGTAACACCCCCTTCTCAACTCTACTTGGCAAATTTACAAAGTCTTTGTGGGACAACTAAAAAGACCTAGTGCTTGTTAAATGGCCTGCAATCATTCAAATTTTTCCTTTGTTTGCAGCGTCACTGAAATCCTGCCACTGTATCTGTAATAGCAGCTCTGACAAAACCAGAAGGAATGAGCATGAGCTGTACATGTTCTCAATTCTGTAGTTCTTCTACTGAATGTTAGAATATTCATCATTATTGATATTAACATTTTTTTTTCATTCATTAATGAATATAAAACGACTAATGTTGCAAGAAGTCTTACCTTTTATTGGCACATGTCTCTTTCTGTACCTGCAAGGATTTTCTTTAAAATACAGCAACCTAACTTATTCCTGAAGTTTTATTATTAAGGGTGCTAGAGATATTTGTATGGCAAAGTAACTGTATGCTTTTTAAGTGAGTTTTATCTTACTCATAAAGATGTGATTAAAGTAATTATTCATGTGGTACAATAAAATAACGCATAGAGGAAACACCTTCAGTGATTCTATAACAATTTATAGATCAAGTCATATGAATTAACATTTAGAATATACTTAGGAATGTCTTCAAAAAGTAATTAGAAGTATTGAAGGGAAAGTAATATCTAATAAAACAAATAGAAAGAAATGTTCACTCACCTGTAAACAACAGAATGAGCAAAGATATCATCTTATATGTCTTCATTTTTTTTTTCCTTTTGTATCTGGAAAAGGGCAAAACCAACAAAAAACAAACCTGAAAAATCCCCAGGTCACTGTCCCCACAGTAAAGTAGCCATGGTCATTACCTCCTGTGGCAACAGACCTCAAAAGCCTAACACTATTGCACTTATCATTTCCTGAGCTGCTTATTGGCTGAATCAGCCTGTTTCCTAAAACAGCATAGATGCCACATAGGCTGTGTAACTCCAGGAGCTTTGGATACACTGACAAGATTTTCTTTACTACCAAGTGAAGTGTGCAGGAAGCACAAAAATTATGAAACCAACAACTAAAGGAAAAGTTCTAGTCATATCTAAAACAAGTTCTGAATTGCACATTTACTAAAATATTGCAGTTGTGATGAGGACATTTTCATATATCACACCTACAGAGAGACTTTGTGTAGATCACAAAGCTCTTCTTAACACAGAAAATGTATTCTTTCACAGATGGAAAAGCCTGGACACAAAAGACAACCACGTTCTTTTGCACTAGTCACAGAACATAATATGTTCCTAAATATTCAGTGCACCATAAAAATAATATTCAATGCAAAAACATTGCTAGCCTATAAAGTGTAATGATTAGTCACATACCTTTTTATTTAAGATAATTTAAAGAAACAGTATTATGCCTTCCATAGCTGCTTCCCAAGTGCATCTCAAAATTGTTGGTCAGTGTTCCAGGTGGTCTGACACAGGTATGTATTTCATGTGAGGGTATGCCACAGATGCTGAGTTTACTGGTATTCAGGTAAAAAGGAAATAAATTTGTCAAGCAAAAGGAGTTTGCTTGGAAAAGGATCATCCCACCGTCAAAGATGACATTTGATGTTGATGTCATGATGTCATTATCATTGATGACATGACCTTCTTTGTCTGCTGAGACTATTTATTTCAAAATATTCAGTAATGCAATATGGAATACTTGTGTCTCCATGGATTCATGCATTGTACAACTCATTGTTAAAAGGCTTTTCCTGGATGATCCTCAGCCATGAACCTCTACACATGAAAAACACACCAGTTAAGACTTACAGGAGTGGCAAGTTGCTGTCTCACCAAATATTAACAAAAAACCCCACAACTGTTCACAGTCTCTCTACACGAATAAATTGCCATGCTAAAACCAGGCATTTGGATAGACATGTCCACTCCACAAGACAGCAGAGCACTTCCAACAAGATTACGTTAACAACTTTTTTTTTTTAGTGCACACATTCTCATCTTTTCTTCTGAACACTTATCAACTCACAGCAGACCTTTGCTGTAAGAAATGCTGGTACAGAGTTTTCTGTCTTCCAAGTCTATTGCTAACCAGTGCAAGAAACCACTTTCATTACCCATCTTTTTTCTTTCAAGGACTCCTCTGAAATTATTTTGTGAAAGACATCTGCTTCTCAAACTTTGTTTGAAGAATATCTCCAATAACAGTTATGTTTTCTGTCCCTTCTAATAATAGCTTATTAACATTTTTACTAGATTAAGAAATAAATATCTTCATGCAGCTTCCTGTGTACACCAAAAAAAGTATTAATGGAAATTCACTACACAAGTGGAGAAACACAGCTCCTTCCACAGCCTATGGATAGAGACAATTTAGAAGAATATTAATTAATACAAATTATAGAAACAGTAATTAAACTAACAGGCATTTTTTTTTAATTAAAACGTGGGCAGCAGTTATTATGGGTTGTCTGTCTAAAAAAACACTTGATGGACACCATATGATTCCACATGGTCTACCAGAATGCACACTGCCTTGCTGTGGGCACTGTACAGATGCTTGGCCAGGAAACAATGCTTGTTTAAGAAATGCCTCAGCCTGACATCTCTGATACTTGTGTATCTACTGGATATAGGAAGTGGAGGTAAGTAGTTCATTCCTCTTCCTGCTTACCTTGGCATAACTGCTGACAACACACGAGAAACCTCAGCATTGTGGACAGGAAGCAGAAATCACTGCTGTCTTCCACCTCATTTTTTTTTTTGAGAACTTCAAAATTTATCTTATTATCTTTGTGTTTTGAATGAAAAGTAACATATTTTTTTTTCCACATTAACTCATTGTCCCACCTGTCTACTAGGGCACCAAATGTTGTTTAATTTGAAGAAACTGTCCTCTTTATATTAGAAACTGCAGACATGTATAATGCAAAATTTCTGTCTCAAGGCACATTTAATTTAATTTAGGTCTGTCCTATTTCTCCTTCCTGCTAAGACTATGGAATCCCCATAAAGTCTACAGGAATAGAGGAGATTGTTCTGTATATTGAGTTAAATTCCCCTAAAGTTATTCCACAAAATGATCCCATTTATTAATGAAGGATCTTTCACAGGCCCGGTGAAAAACTAACTCCTAAACCAGATGAAACTTTGCCTTCTCTAGCAACAGCTCTCATTTTTGTGCTTCCATGTTTGTTTTACAGTGGCATAATCCTTCATTCATGGACTGCAGGTAGTAGTTTGAATTCAGCATCATGTACAACTTGCTGAAGTGAGAGACTGTCAGCTATTTATTTTTTCACATATGAGCATTTCACTCAGGAACTATAAAATGCTTCATCCTTTCTGTGTTTTGTAACGGAGAATAACATTGAGCCCCTTGTGTTTTAGTTCCCTTGATCTATTGACCACACATTTTAAGGAGAGGCTGACAGCTAGCATGTCAGTTATTTTCAGATATCTGTCTCTGTCAAATTCAGAAATCCCAAGAAAATAAACAAAGTGCAGGATTATAAATACATGTGAAATCAGAGCTGTCATCACTCTCAAGGATTTTCCATTGTGCCTGCTGCACTATTTTTAAGCTAAGATTTCCCAGATGTTTAGTAGGAATGTTTAGAGAGTAATGCATTTCATTTTTCTGATGGCTACAACCTTCTTAAATTTAACCTACTCAAAACTGGTGTTTTGTGCCTGATTTGTTTTTCTCAATTGTGTAAGTGGAATAGAATAATAAACCCAAAGTTTAGCAAGCCTACATAGCTCTTCGTGGCCTGAAATTTGTTGTTTCTCATTTTCAGGTACACTTAGTTATTCAGAAGAATAAAACATGACAGAAATCCCCTGAAAGGCTGCTCCCCATGTGTGCTCACCCTGGCCTTCAGAGGCCAGCACTTGGTCTGTGTTACTCAGAGCCATAGAGAAGCAGAGCAGCAATTATACTCCACATCATGGTCCTTCTGCTAAACAGTAGTTTACTGAAGTAAATGCAGTTTGAACATACTTAGAAACCTAATTTTTCTGCTGGTTGAGAATATTGTCACACCTGTTCCTGCACTGCTTCCGGAAGCATTCCTCTTGCGTTCCTCGGGCAGCGTGTGCACCACTGGATCCCTCACACCTGACAGACTAGTCAGAGGACCACTGCTAGATGGCCAACATGACAGAATGATAAAAATGTTTACCTTAAGAAAATTCTGCTCATGTTTGAATTAAGACTCAAGCTGTTTCCTAAGCCTTTATTAAAATAAAAAGTTTTCCCATTCCAAAGTTATGCTGCACTTTGTATACAGTCAACCACTATAATTTACTATGCTGCTAATTCTTATATAAGCTGCAGAAAGCTTAAAAGTTTGTAGCTAGGTGGCTTGTATTCACTGCCCGTAGTCATCAAATTACATCAGCAATGAAGTCATGTAATTGGCTTTGCCACCCAACACACAGATTTTAAGATTGCACTTATGTCTCTCTATGCGTAAGAGGATTTGGCACAGTTTACATTACAGGGAAGACAAGCTTCTGTACCCACCTCCTCTTCTTCCCACAGTCTCTCTGTCTCACACATACATACACATGCTTTCACTCAAGAGATGTTCAATAACTATAATGCTAAAGTTCTTTGACCCTAGGCCATTAGCCCTCTCGGAACAGACCCAATAAACAACTGAAAGAGCAAAGAATTTTAGGCATCTGATCTCTGGAGAAAAGACCAGAACACTGCAGAAGACATCTGTGCGGTGACGAGTGAGCTGAAGGCAAGTTGAAATGGCAACCTCCAGAGCCTGCAATGCTGACCTGCACACTACCATCTCGTAGGAAATGTTCATTCTGCAATAGCAGTGGCTGTCTGCAACAGAGAAGAGGGCAAGTGCCCACATCTTCTGTAACAGGTTACATTTCAGAGTGCTCAGAGATTCAACTCCATTACCAATCTGAGAAGACTCAACTCGGCATTGCTGGTGTCCTTTACCAACCACAAGGAGACTACTGTGAATTTTTCTTTTAAAGCTGGATTACAGTGCAGCAAAGTGCTTAAAAATGGTGGGCAGGATGTGAGAGCAAAACTCCTCTTGCTGTTGGTTAGGGTACACTTGTGGAAGGAGAGATCTGAGATTCCCAGCCCCACCGTAAGCATAATTTCTGTACTTCATCTTGTTTCTATTACAATCCATATCTACAAAGTACTACTGCATACATTCCATTTTTAAAACCTTTCTATATAATTTTCTAGTACTTCTCTCTACTATGCTTCTCAGAGCATATTTTAATACACTGCTGTCAACACTGTTAGTCATGAATTATCTGCTATTTGCACATCACCAAGTTAAGATTAGCCAAAGAAAATATCTAATTATTTAATGATATATGAGTGGCGTACAGAGATCCACTTCAAGGGAGATATCCACACATCCTTTAGAAGTTAGATCTACCAAGGCACTTTGCCTAAGTGACATAGAGTGCCTGGACGTCTGTGACTGCCATAGATGACAGGATAGCTGTGAAGTTCAGAACTACTTTGCAGTTTGGTCTCGATTCAGCAATACTGTTGTGAGGGAAATATATGAGAGAGATTTTCCTAATCTCTAAACCTTTCCAGAGGAAACAACAGCCTGATCTCATGTCAAAGAGTGCTATATTAAAAGAAATGTCATAATAACTAAAATCCCAAGCTTTGAACTGTTGTGGTCTTTGAGTGGGTACATAAGCATCACATTTTCTCAGCTAAATTCCAACTGGCTAATAAGAACATTACTTACTTAAGCCTCACACAGAGCCTGAAGGCCATCTTGAGCCTCCGCATTGCAGGATGCACTGGCTGAAGCATCACATTTCCAGTGTAGCTTTAGTCCCTTTTCACAGAGTGAGACAGTGATAAATGCCTGAAACAGATGATCCACATGTGACTATTCTTGCACAGTATTAATTTTTACAAATAAGTAATTTTCTATAGTCTTACAATTAACATAAATGTTTTTGCTTCCTCTGACAGACTAAGTTTCTATTTATTACTTTGCATTTAAAATACTGCAAACTGAAAGACGATGTCAGAATTTAAAGCATTGAAGAAAAGGACACTGCCGTATTTCACGTTCTTGTAAAGAAATGCTTTGGAGAAACTCTGAATACCTGTTCTCTTCCTTGGACACTAGAGGTCACCAGTGGTACAGACACGGGGAAAGGGATTAGTTTTATGATCTTCAGCAATACAGACAGAGGCCTCAATCCCTCTCCTGTGACTTTCATCTAAGTTGTTACTGGAAGTCCTTTGGCATCTCGATTTTTGGAAGAGCCAGAAGATTGAACTATTTCTTTCAAGCGCAATATGTCTCAGATGTATAGCTGTGTATCTATCTGAAAGGGATGGGTGTCTCTTGAAAATATGATTTATTCGTCCCTCTGATACTTGAGAGTTCCTTGGCTGATACCTGCTGTATTTGAGCTCTGAGTAATGTTGTTGAGACAGAACCACAGAACACCCAGCAGAAACACATGTTGTTTCAAACGAAACAGCATGGCCCATTTCAAGAAAGAAACAGTGCTCCTTTACTGGTTCCATGTGTGGCATGTGAAGGGTTCACTGAAGCAGAACGTTCAAGAACACCAGTTGCGTTTTTTGACTAAGAGACCACACCATCTTTTAATACATTCAGGACTTTCCATTCCTATGAGTGATGCTTATGACAAAACACCCGCAAGTCCTCTTGCATGTGAAGAGGCTCAGAAATGCTTAGGAATCTAAGCTAGAGCACAGCCATCCCTTAGAGAAAGTATGTACAGCTTTTAACCTCTAAAAGCTGGAAATTTGCTTAGAATATTTTTATCAGATCAGTAGTTAAATTTAACAGCCATCAAGTTTACACACTCACTCTACCAGCTACTTATATAATGCATGACACTAATTTAATCCTAAATAAGGAGCAGGGTTTTTTTAGCAATGATTCATTTATAAAAGTGTTGAACCGGGACAGTGTAATAAACACACAACTGCAATTACAGAGAGTGACTAAAATCAGAAAGTTCTACCTTACAGAAAGTCTTCTTAGTGCATCAAAAGTTATTCCCATGTTAAATATCAACTCAAAGATTGTTTTGTCAAAAGATTTCATGAGATTTTGGATACTAAACCTATCAGAAACTGAAATTTTGGTGAAAAGTCTATTGAAACTCTATCAATCCTGAAACCTGCAATAAGCAGCAATACCACACGGGCTTTTTTATGCTTGCTTTCTTCACCTAGGTTTCATCTAACTTTGAACCCCTTTTACTTTGAGGTGCAGCACAGAAAGAATTTTTAAAGTTATGCAAAGTTAGAAATTAGGCAGGCAGGAGAAATTTGAAGGAAGTAAAAACAACTGGACACTATATGCTACATATTTTCACTACTTTGTTTAAAATAGCACATTGATGTACTTAAAACACTTCAGATTTGTGTGTTATTTATGATGCTGTAAACATACAGAAAAGCATGAAAGTCACATTTTCCACTGCATCCAAGGAGACAAATTTAAAATTATAGCTCTTGGAAATCTGTTTTATGAGCTGTGTGAAAGGTGTAGTTAAATACAGTGCTATAAACTTTGGTCTACAATACCCTAGGAATTGTGACTCCTAGATAGTGTCAATGGAAAGGAAAAAAAAACTAGATTGAGACTTCTGGCTACATTCTGATTTTTCTATATCCTTCTAAAAGGAATGTGAGAACGCATGTGAATCTAGCCCACATATTAGATGTCCTTGTATTGGCAAGACACAAAGTAAGACTACTGCGATATACAAGTTAATGCACCGCCGATGATCAAGGGTAAGCAGGGAAGACAGTTCAGCTCAGCAGGGAAGACTATCAAGGGGTTTTGTGAAGCTTTGTTGAGTCAGGCAGCAGATCTGGGATGCAGAACTTGGTGGAGATCTTCTCTTGTGAGCTCCTGCAGCTTCTTTCATGGACATTTTTCCCATTTTCACCTCCTCCCCCTTCTCTCACTAGCCTACAGCAAATATCAGCTGAGCGTACACAGATCATAATGTGGCATACCTACAGAGCTGCCATGCCTGTGCCCACCCCAAGGTATCTCTTATACCAGGACCAATGCACATGGGAAGGAGGATGGAGTACCAGCAATAGCTGAGAATTGTGCTTGCGTGGGGAATCCACCATGGGGCAAATCTAATTGCTTTTGACTTCTTTTGGGCAACCCATCTGTGCAGTGCAGCATCAGCATGTATCAAATACAGTCTTCACTCCTCACAGTATTTGTTCAGTAAGTCTGAACTGGATTTACTTGAACAAATGTTATTATTTTTATTTAGTGCATTCCTAAAAGAGCTGGTAAGAGAAGAAAGGGAGACAGTTATTGGATTATGAGATACAGCTCTGCAATCGCACTACAACAAGAAGAAGTTAGCTTTCACCTGGATTGCTTCTCTGTTGCCTACACCCTGTCTTCAGGGAAGTGTGTGTTCTGCTGGCCAAACACTGGTGCTGGCACAAGATAGCGAATGCCGGAAGGGATGGATGGGACCAACCCTGTTTGCAGAAGTCTGAATTAGCTTGACTGAAAAGTCGTCACTGAGCTGCAGCATGTACTTTATGAATATACCCATGAAAGACAGAAGTTGGCATCAAAAGACACAGGAGTGGGCCTTAAATTTCCCCTTTAAAGTAAAACATCCAGGGTGCTGATATTCAGGGTACGTTGCTAAGCTCACCCCATGCCTCTGTGGAAGTGGGTCTCAGCAGAGGGTAAAGATATTAGCATAGGAGATGGGGATATGGAGCTGGGTTTAAAGAACCAAGAATTTTTTCTTTGTTGATCTCAGGGAAGCTTCTGACATTTTTACTGTAACAATTTACTACAGTTTTCATATTTGGTGAATATATGTAGGCCCTGGAAAAGCTCTTCTGTATTTACATAAATCTACTATAAATAAGGCTCATTTTCCTTCATCCACCTACCATATAGCTCTGGAACTAGAGGAAGTAAATATTGGACATGGCAAATACAGAATTTTATGCCTCTGGTCCCTTCCATTTTCTTGACTTTTATCATCTTCCAAAATTATTTTTCTATTTCAATTTTTCAGTTGTTGTGTTGGTTGTTTGCTTTTTTTTCCCTAAAAATGTCTTGACAAGAAAGCTCTGTTCACCTGAAAACCAGCATTCTGGTTAGAATGCAAGTTTGGGTTGGTGAACCCAACAGATGGGCCAAGTGCATCAGTTTCCTGATTCTTTTTTCTAGGTAGCTGAAACTCTCCCTGGTTTTCACAGAGGATCAAGGTGTTTCTCACAGAGGATCAAGGTATTTCTCAAGTCCTTAGCCTTGCTCTACCTGCTTTGCACTGACCTTACAGAGTAAGGTAGTTTACTTGGGTATTTGTGGCTCTCTCTGTAGCTTGTGAGTAGCTCCCCTCACCTGGGTCCAGGTCTGTGCCCAAAGAAAAGAGGCTGTACCCATTGCTACATTGGCTCAGAGGAACCTGGTTACTCACGTTTCTTAAGTGCTCTGGCTTGCTGAATAAGTCAGGGCAACTTCTGGTATGTGTAAATTGCTTAGACTTGAGACCTGAGCACATCAGTGAGGTGACAGAGGTGGCTTAGAGCTCCGTGTGAGCTTTGTTCATGAACCTTAGCGTGGATTTCCAAAGTTGTTAAGGTTTTCAGCCTGACTTTTGCCACACCAGGAGCAAAGTTAACCATCATGGTTACCTCTGCTGTCAGAGCCCCTGCAGTCAAGGCAGGAATGCAAGTACAGGCTGATAGCCAGCTATCCTGAGCCTGTGTAGTTGCTGGACTTCAACAAAAATCAACTTGTAACACAGAGACTATGTTGGTGGGGGAAGGGACAGCACTCCATCCGTGGCCACCCACTGCCTAGAAAAAGTCTGGCAACAGGAGTGTTATTCTTGTTCCATTGGCAATCGTGGGACTTCTGCTAGACTTGATCCTAAATGAATGCATTTTTCTGACCCAGAGTCCTTTTATGTGGTTCGGCATGGAAAAGTGCCATGGTATTTGTCACAAAAAGTCCTTGCTGGCTAATCTGTTTTTAGGATTGTTGATGGTTTATAAATTAGAATTATTAGTCAAACATTGCTCTGTGTGTGCAAGCTCCTAGTACAGACTGGGGCTGTAGGGCCAGCATGGAACCACCTTTCTATCTATGGCAAATTGTTTTGACACAAGACAAAGGGAGCTGGAGCAGAAAGGGACCAGAAAAGTGCGTAAGCATTTTACCAGACATACACTCCAACATATCTTAGTCATTGTAATGGCCACAAACACTGATACATCTCCAATAAAAGTGAACTTCTTATGTACCAAAGCCTTGGCAGGTCCTGTTTGAATACACCTTATGCCCTGTGGCAAAAAACTGCCTTGTTACTTCTCTCTGTGTAAACCTGAATGGTGAGAGGTTAACAACTTAAAATTAGAAAGGAATAACTAGATGAGTCTGCTTGTTCTCTCTAATCAAAGGACAAGTCCTTCAGTAGTGCACCATCCTTCCTTCCCTAGGCATACAGGATGCCCATCCTAGAGTGAGCTGAAAGGGGCATTAAGTGGTGAAGAGCCCTCCCTGGGACTGTGTACATAAATCCCAAACTGGGGAAGTTCTTTTACTGACGATAGACTGCAATAACAAGAAGATGAAAGCTGGCAGGCACTTCTGTACATCCATGTGTTCCTGTGCTAGCCCAACTTTTAGATGTCACATTGCCAGATTCTTACTCCCTTTGTATTCCAGATTACTTGTTTATCCAATCGGTGTAATTATATATAAGTACATATATAGTGCTAAATTTTATGACAGATGTAGATCTGAGTCTTGAACCACAGAACATACATAAAAGCAAGATGTCTCAAGTCATATAGACCCTGAATTTTTTTGCCATTCCACACCTGGTTGAGTTTTGGAGCCCCTTTGTGCATTCTCTGAATGGACCTTCTTACATTAAAATGTTCTTGGTGAAATGCAGAGTTGATGATAAACATAAAACCAATATGGACTTATTTTATAAAAAATTGGGTTTTTTTTTTCCCATGCTCCTCCCTGCCCCTAAAATTCAAATCTTGAAACTCAGAAATGGGGAACGCCATTAAATTTGGAAGAAAAAAACTATAGTAGCTGCTCCTGAAGCCCTAGAAATAGGCCACTTTCAATTGGATGATATTTCAAATGGAACATAGAACTTTTGTACTAAGTGCCATGTGAAAATCTGTCCCTGCAGCTGTTGATAAATATTCTTTGCATCAGACTGGTTCTGGTAAGTTTTTTGTTGTTTGTTTTGGGTTTTTTTTAATATTCACACAAAAGCTTTGAAAGAATGACTTCCTTGACCTGTAGCTTTTCTGGTGGTGGAATCCAAATTCTGTACATTCCACTTTTTCCAGGAACACCAACTGCAAAATTAACACAATGTGCCAAACAAAGGACAAATCTAAGGATCAAACGGGGGAAAAAACCACCAAAACCGAACTCCTGTTTCCACTAATACAGAGTTAGGCACTAGAGGACTAATGCTATGGCCATCTCCCCCACGCAGTTTCATTTAAGAACCTGCTAAATATATTTGCTTTGATACGTCATTCAGCCAAGGGATTTTACTCTCTTTTCTTTTACAAGGAAACCTGAAATATGTTATTTGTTTTGTGTTTGGCAAAAGATATTAGAAAGATTAGAATTGTTTGTAATATTCTGTCACATTAGAGAGCATATGTCAGTTGCTAACTGCCTAGAATCTAAGTAAAAATTCTCTATTGAGCTGTCTATATACCTATGTGCACGTTTGTATAAAATAAATAAATACATACACATACATACAGTATACACAAGTATACAAGATCAGCTTCCAGACAATTCTTCTAGAGCTTCGATACAGTTGTTGAGAAGAGTGAGACTTACAAAGCTATGTGAACAACTGGTAAATCTATAGTGGCAACTTTTCCTTGCCAAAATCTGCTGGGCAACCTCTCCTGCATGTGAACATGTTTTATCCTTGTCTACAATTACAGCTAACTGAGGATAAGTACCCAATCATTTCCATCTTTGAGTCTCACATTGTCAGCAACACATGATTTTCAAAGTGTTAACAGTGTGCAAACTTAAGATACTTGCAATCACAAATCATTATTTTATTTTTCCTAAAAAAAGGTGAACATGTGAAAACGGGAAAGAAAAATGTAAATTGATGGAAACTGCAAACTCATAGACTTTACAGTTCTGACCATAAGACAGACTGCCATAATGGGCTGGATCTACCCTGTAGATCTACAGCAGAAATGAAAAGGCCTAGAGCCTATAAAGTTGCTGGGGCTGAACTTGAGATGTTAATTTGGTTAAAATATTTCCTGCTTTTCTGGGACTTTATTGGTTGTTTTTGTTGTTGTTTTTGCGGTTTGGTTCACCTCAGTCAGTCAGTCAGTCAGTCCAAGTTAAGACCGTGTTTTTTTGCAGTATGGACACAGCTCAAGTGTCAAGGACAGTGGTGATTAATATAGCCATGGTTTATTCGACTCTGGCCAAGCCTACGTGATCTTTCTTTCCTTTCTCAACCTCTCTCCTCTTTTCATTTAGAACATTCTCTAAACCATGTTAGATCCTGAGTAGAGAAACAAAAGGAATTTCATGACTGGACAGAGGTACACTGGATCCAAAATACAGAAATTCCTCAATTTGACATTAGTTGCAGTTGCTTACGAGCCACTGCCTAAGTCATGGTTTAATACTGTTTACAAGAAAAGGAAAGGAATGGTCAACATATGTTGTGGAAAGAATGAGTGACCCTGGTGGAATGGGTATCAGGAATCATGTATATGCACACCAGCAAGACATCTGTTTTCAACTATGAGGCTTTTATTCAAGAACTGATGAAAAAAGTATTACGATATTTAAGTGCCATTGCTAACTCTCGTGACATTCAGACTTCCTCTAAATGTCAGTCCTATCACCCTGCACTGGTGATGTTGCCCATGCCAGCCTGTTTGTAAAGTATACTGTGATCACTACATGTGCATATTTGACTGAATTCTATCTCAGAGCTGCTGCTCTCTTATCATGCCAGGCTAGGCCATCATGGACCAAAGTCCAATTAATTTAAATACTGAAATTAGAGTGGGACATATAAACAATATTACATCTCTGAAAAGGAATTAACACATAAAATCGCCCTCCCCAATTTTGCTAAAAGCATTCCTTCAAAACCACTTACACAAGTCTGAAATTTACCTGCATATTGCTGCCGAGTTGTTCTGCTGCTATACAGGAACCTTTACGACACAGAAAAATCAATACAATATCCTTGGAAAGGGCAGTCAGATGTAATGCAGAGAAAATGCAAATCAGCTCCAACCATCAGATTTATTTTAAAAGGTAATTCACTGTTAGTGGGAGGGAGAAGATGTGTATAGTAGTCTTATCCCAAAAGGCCACTAGGTACAATATTCCTACTGACTTTAATAGTTATAGTAGGTGCAGATTTGTGGTTGGGTGTAAGGATGTTTCAGTCTTCACCTCTTCACCTCTTATTAGCACTTGTCTTCTGCTTCCTTGCCACAGTTTAAGCAGTCCCAGATGCTGTGCAGTTCCAAAGCTCCCCTCTAGCTCCCATAAAACCAGAAAAAAAGGTATGTTGTGGAGTACATTGTGAGTGGTAGAGATGGGGCAGGAGGGCAAAGAGGAAGGATTCTCTGAGGAATACGACCTGATGAGCAAAGGATGGTCTCAGTTCACCATTAGTTAAATCTAACCTTGTCCTGAATATACAACAATTTTGAACCTTAATGTTTTCATTAGTACAAGTATCTTCAGCAAAGCTCAACCCCTTTAATTTATTTCTTAGTAAGAAAACCTAACAGTGAGAGGATAATGCATATCATTAACCTAAATATCAGAAACACGAAAAAACAAACCCATATGAATTTTTGTAAACCCAGAAATTTTTCATGAATGAATGCATGTTTAGCATTACAGCAATTTGGTCAGTTATAATTTCTGTGATTAGTATACATGAAACTATGAAATCTTTACACAGAATGAAAGTATCAAGGCTAATGCCGTTTTATTTAAGAACACACAGGATTCACTTTATCCTAAAGTTGCCATTGAGAAATATCACTTACATTGCTCTAAATCTGGAAGAGGTTCCTACAAAGTGTCTTGGGCTGTAAAGTAATGTGGAGAAATGGATAAAATTCTCTCCGGAGATGAATATATGCTTTTCAGAGCATTACAAGTCTTGCAGTTATGAATGATACTTTCCACAGTGCTGTGGTAAACAGGAATTTTAGCTTAACATACTCTAGCTATAATTAAGAAAGATGGTTTAGTCGCTTTGCCTCTTTCTATCTCTGCCAGAAGGTCAAGATGCATATAAAGATACACAACCGTCTCTCCAGTATTCTTTTTCTTAGTAGCCAAATGCCTCTCCCTTTTCTGGCAATCCCACTCAGCCCTCGTTATTGTGGAGTCAGAGATTCTGCCTTTAAAATTACTATTAAAGTGGCACGCAGGAGGCAATTTGATAAGACAATGACACATATGCATAGAATGCCATCGGTATTCGGTTTTGAAACTCCTTCGATTTTTTTTCCTAACCCATTCCCTACATCAATAAATAAAAGCCACAACAAAAAAATACCTTTCTCTTATTAGACTGCCAGAGATCCCAAAATCTAGTTGATATCTGTTTCCAATTTGTCTCTGTGGAAAGCAGGCCAAAGAGCTGCTTTTCTTCCTCCTTGCAGAATGCAGCCAAAGTGTAGCCTAACCTGGGTGCACCCACCCACACTCACCAGTGTGTGCATTCTAGTCATGACTCAAGTTAATAAATTTGATTAGCTCGTACAGTACTCCAAGCCAGCAGCCCACAAGGCAGGTTCAACCAATACCTTTGCTTCACTCACTGCTCTCAGCAGACCACCAAGGCTCTAGTTTGTATTTTTAAACCTGGGTTAAATTGTGGCATAACCACAAACCATTGTATGCGATTAACAGTGGGGTTCCAATGACTGACTGACAAACAAAATCTTAGCACACTGAGTCTGCTTCTCCCAGTAGTAAACACATGTTATTAATGAAATGATTCTAACAGGCTACACAATTGGAATCTTTTTTCTTGATTGACAGCCTAAACTTTTCTTAACAGGCCAAACAAAGAGGGCATAAAGAGTACACTTGTATTTTTTTTTTTTCCTGAAGTAAAGACATAAAATTATTGCAATAGTTTCTCTATTCAGTTACAGCCTAATGGAATGTTTCTATGGGCAGTCACCGAGTGCCGTGTTACCTTGATACATGTGCCCTGTCACTGGCAACAGAAGGGACTAGCATTCTGAAAAAGCGCCGCTCCCCAATCTCTACTGCTTCCTTTCCATTGCTGACCTACTCCTCTGTCATCATTGACATAGCTGAACAGAAGAACAGTTGATTTGAAATAAAATAGGAAAAAAAAAAAAAAAGACATCAACATGCATGTGGCATGAGATCATGACAGCATCACTCAAAACCACTGCAGACTGGTACAGTTTAATTACCAGCTGCTCAAAACAATGCTTATGCTAAGCTGGACTGGGTATTAAGCAGGAGGATGAAACTGCTGGGCTTGCTTATTCATAGACCCTACAGTTCATACTCTTCAGAAGAAACAGCAACAGCCAAAAAACAGGATAAGAAGTGTTACACAATTTCACCGTGCTTTTTTTCTTTCTACACGGAGTGGACGAACTACATATCCAAAACATCTTTTATGACACGATTCATATAAAATTTGTCATCAGAACTGTCAAAGCCTCTAAACTGGACCTACAACATTCTGGCATAGGATTTAGTCACACATTCAGCAGCTGTGTTCTTCAGGCTATAAAGCAGTTCTCACTACTTCCATCTCTGCCTTGCCTGTTCATATATACTGCTATAGGGTCCTGAAACAGGACAGGTTCTTAGTGGGAAAGAGAAAAGCAGTATTTTATACCGAGCACATTTAGTACTCTACTATCATCACTATGTCATGCCTTTTTTTTCATATGGAATATAGCAGCAACTAAAATAAAAGGTCAATATTAATATCATTATTTTGAGGTTATTACAAGAAATTCTTCTGTTGTATCACCTACGTGTGAATGGCAATTTTTTTGGAGAAAAGTCAGTTTCCATGGGATTCACTGTTTCATTTCAAAGAACCAAGCTGTGAATACCGAAGGGAGATTTCTTCCATGTAAAAGGTCAGAGTGGATGTTAAAAGCAGTCTGCAACAGCTGAGTCAGTGGTATTTCCATGCTGCACTATTCTCCCTGTACATGGTGTACATGATGCTGAACTGCCTGAATTGGTGTGGTCAGGCTAGAAAAGGGTTTGGTTAGTCACTTTTATAATTTATTACTGATCTCCCTCTTGGAGACAGATCTCCCACATCTCCCACCTTTGCAGCCTTTGTGGGCAGAGGAGCAAATTTATGGATAGGAGGGAATAGAAACTTAGAAAAGGAAGGGCTGGAGGGAATGAAACAGCAGTGGTGCAGGCAGGCAGGATCATGTGTCAGGCTGTGAATCTGCCATCTTCTAAAGGTCCAAAAGCGATGGTGCAGATTACCTCCAAATAACTAATGCAGATTTTCCTGTATGGTTCCTGCAGTCTGGTATCTACTGTGTGTTTATGCACCCACTCATGTCCTTACTCCTTCCTGTTCATGTGGGAATAAAATTGTTTCTTCTTCTGCAAAAGTGACCAAACCCAGAAAGCCAGTTGCCCCACTACTGCTGTTTACCACCAGCTCCTTTCTGTC
This sequence comes from Megaceryle maxima, assembly GCA_024605025.1. NCBI lineage: Eukaryota > Metazoa > Chordata > Aves > Coraciiformes > Cerylidae > Megaceryle > Megaceryle maxima. Next base: position 22,475 of record JANHGN010023411.1, read on the forward strand.
GCTAAGTAGTAGCCAAGGGTTTAACCTAGACTTGCTCTTCAGATTCTTTTCCTGAGGATCTTTCTTCCCAAAAAAGTAACAATTATTTTTTAAATGAAATTTCAAGGAAAGAGCTAAATTGCTTTCTGCCTGCTCAGTTAGTGTTGCATTATCTTCTGTTTCCCTCATTAATAATAAAGTGGCAAACAAGACTCCCTCGCCTGCCACAGAGAAGAGGAGAAATGGCAAAACAACAGGGAATGATCCAGCTATAAACCGCTTTAGACACTAGACGTAAGCGAGGATTTCAGTCAGGGCACTTCTGCATCATGCACAGCACGGAGTATTCTAAAATAAAGTGACACCCTCATGTTCAGCCTCAGAAATTAACAAGTAACTGTCTTAAATGTTAAACCTGTTGAAAGGTTGAAAGTAGTTTCAATGGGATTAATGGCTTCAATGAACTGCCATAAACGTTGATACTAATTTTCATTACTATATATTAGGAATCACGCTAAAGGTAATCTGAGATATTGCTAACCAGGGATTCCTGCCTCTCAAGCACCAAGGAGTGAGAATATGAAGCCTCTGAGTTTTACTGCTCCAGCTTGGCTGGCTGTGACGAGGGCTTGGCTCTCCTGTCATAAAGCACAGGCACATCCTGTTGTCAATTAGACTCACCGGTATTCTGTGGCAGCAGCACTGGGCCCCTGGGATGTTATGTAGTTTGTTTTGCTATGTAAACAGCATGAAGTAATTCAGGCAGTGAAGGACACAGACGAGCAGGCAATTTGCAGCATGCTAAGAAAAAGAGTAAAAGTCTGTGAGTGAGAGAGAATAAACAGTAACAGCATCCCTGGGATACAATACCCACTGGTCTGGGGTTATCAAAAATATATACAAAAGGAAGCTAAGGGACTAAGTAAAATAAAATATACCCATTCTTTTAATTCTTTGGATAGAGCAAAAGAAGGACTTATTGTAAAGAAAAAAAAAAAAAAATTGCTATTCACTTTGATTTTAGCACATATCAAATACAGTTGCCAGGTGGATTTTTTTTATATAGCCCCTATTCTGGGACCTTAATCAATACATTGAAAATTTTTGCTTTCCCTTGATTTCAGTAGGCTTCGAATCAGGTTATAAAACCAGACATTCATCCTGTATCTGTATATTTATCTATTTTGTGTAAGTTTTGTGTCCTTAGACACATTTTTAATCAGTGAAACTTAGCCCCCCTTTGTCTGAAAACAGTCCAATATTGTATTAGAAAAATCTCTTTGCGATACTACCACAGACTTACACAAAAATGGGATTGCAACAGATTGAAGAATGTGCTTCTGAGTCTTCCTTCCTCTCCTTTTCAACACACAGAAATGAGATATTCAGGATGTTTAAAACCTATCAGGGTTCACTGATCAAAGAAAACATATAAATCCATGTTTATTAACATTGTTTGTGTTTAAATAAAACTTTCCACAGCACACAAACATCAAAATATTTCCCTCGGTTCCCTGGCGCTCGTTGTTTATGGCATTCAGCATAGAGCATGACTTCCCACCCTCTCATTTATAAATAGTGCTTCCCTGATGGTAGTTTGCTATTATCAGTTTTATAACATCGTGTCATTCTGTCTTTGAAATTTCTAGATAATACTGTGCAAAATTTGCATGGTTTACTCTTTTGAACACCGGCTTGAGAACTAGGACTCCTGGTTTCTATTCCTCTCTCTGTCAGCACTTTGCTGTGTGACTCTGGCCAAGTTACTCATCTTTTCTACTCTTTGTTCTGCTGCATCTGCCATTTTCCAGATCTTTCATCCATCCTAATTTTGGATGGGTGCAAGCAGTTTTCTGGAGCATTCTCTCATAACTTAGAATAGAAAGCACTGAAGAAGAGATACTCTCTGCCCTGATGTTTTGTGTTGTAGTGGAAAGACCAGAGATTGCACAGAAACTAAAACGGAAGCAGCAGTATGAACAGCCCTGCACACTGCACAACACACCCAGGCAGAAGCACCTGAGCATGAGAAAAACTGTTGGCAGAGCGGATGTGGAGATGAGTATAAACTTGAGCAAAGAAGGTTCCACCTCGACATGTAAAAGAACTTCTTTACTATGAGGATGACAGCACTGGAACAGGCTGCCCAGAGAGGTTGTGGAGTCTCCTTCCTTAGAGACTTTCAAAACCCGCCTGGATGCATGGCTGTGCAGCATGCCCTAGGTGATGCTGCTCTGGCTCTCCAGAGGTCCCTTCCAACCCCTAACATTCTGTGATTCTATGGACAACCAAGCACTGCTGGCCCTGCTGTCTCCTGCTGCTTTGCTTCCTCCCATAGCCAGGGAAGTCAATAACCAGCAGCCTATGATTACCCTGTTGCTGCTCATCAGTTGACATGGTCTGGCATGAAAGATGTGCTTGAACTGTTTCATAACTTCAGGCAGCTCTACAGCAACAGCTTGGGTGTCCCTCTGATAGACAGCACTAAAACTGCTTGCTAGGAATCACCATCAGCGTTTAAGTTGTCTCTCTCTCTCCCTCATTCTTTCCTATCAGAATGAAAACATCTCTTCCTCATTTGACAAGGCTCTTGCAAAAGCAGCTGACACAGAGCAGGCAACTTTCAAGAACTTTTGTAGTCTCTTCTTTCAGCAAGGAGACTTTGGAGGCCTCAGTAAGCAACACCATTACAAGAGAACTGAAACCATCTCCTTTGCTAAAAGCATCTCACATTTTATAGAGAGATGGGAGTTTTGCCTTCTAGAAAAGACTGAAGGGCAGGTCACTATTCTAGAGACAGTGAATTAATTGGGAGGTAGTGCAAATGCAGATTCAAACTTAACATTCTTTTTCATTCACACAAAGACAGCATAAAAATAGATTATTTTATGACAGTGTGAGCAATGGATCTGCCAAACTGAACTTAAACTCAGCTCCATAACAGAATTATATCCCATCAAGTAATGTGACATGTAATATTTCATTTTCTGGCTCACTACTACAGTGTTTTATGTTGCAATATATCCTGAAAATATAAAACCACTATCTTTGCAGACACTATTATTCACATATTCTGAAATTGTGTGGTATTAATTAATCAGGAAGGAAGCCAGAATTCTTACATGAAATGTCTTTCCTTTTTAATCTTAATTAAAAGAAGCTGAGACCCAATATTGTAAGAACTGATTGTGATCACTAATTGCAAAAGAAGAAATAGGAAATGTATTTACCAAAAAGATGTCCATTGACTCACTTTTAATTTTACTACTTTTTCTCTGAATAATGGAAAAATGACTTTTTTACAAATAATTCCTCTCGTATTCATAACATTGAAAAATCCAAATTTTTGATCACTTCTATTTACTATTGCACTGGAGAAGAAGTTTCAGAACATGACAGTTAGTTTCTTGTTAGATAAATGATTGCATTACTTTAAGCCATCCAGAACCTCACCTTCCTGTACTGGCACTAGACAGACCTTGGGATCTCCAGAAAAGAAGTAATACTAGAAAATATGTCCTTGTTTGAACATATGTCCCGTATTTTTCACTAATGTAAGCCATATATTTATATTCATCATCTGGCAGATTTTAATGGCATAATTGTTCATGTTGTTCACCTCTTTAAATAGCTGAAAGGACATCCTGGTCCATAGGATATACTGCAACATAAAATAAGCATCCTCCAAATATGACATTTGCAGTTCTGAAGATGGCCAGTGTCAGGTCTGAAGTGATGAGGTAGTTTTCTATATTACATCAACATCCAAAATCAAACACATTCATCAGTAATTATTGCCTAGACAAAAAATGTATTTCTAAAGTACAAAATTCCAAACTATGTCAAAATCATACACTGAGCAAGATCCATGTTTGTGAAACGAGCCAACTAAAAGCATATTAGCAGAGCAATACACCTTCAGAGAAATGTTGTAGTTGGCTCCTATAATATGTACCTTCATTTTTTTCATTAAAAAAATAAAATTTCTATTAGCACAGGAAATAAAAGCTGACGACAAATCTATCAGCCAACTGCTTGCTAACCCAATTTAACTCTTCAGTAAACAACAGAGCTCACAGGCACGGAAGGATAGCTTTCCTTGGAAACATGTTATATCTGATTTCATTTCTGTATGAAATATCTAATAGACATATCTCACGTTGGTTTTGGGTGCAAAACTCTCGGAAAACCAGGGGAGATTTGCTTGGTAGTGAAGACAGAGGAGAAGTGGTGTTTTTCCCAGTCTTGTGCTGCTGTTCTCCTGCCCTCCCTCACATCTCTAACCCATCCTAAATAAGCACCCCAGCTCCCTGCTGAGGGCATTTCATATGACAGGCTCCCCCTCAAACATTCCATTCCATCCCTTCTTCCAGCTCTTTCTCAGAAGACCCAATGATTTGGACAGAGAGGTCAGCAAAGGAGAAACAATCCAGGAATATCTGGGCAAGGATAGAGGAACAGAAAGAAAAAACCATGAGTCATTGCATTCACTGTGCCATCTGGCAAAACTCCTGTGGGGATGTTCCTATGGTGGGACCTAGTGAAGACCAAGTTGCAGATGAATTCTGCAGAGGAACTTTGCTTTTCTTTATTTGCCTCTTTCAGTGTTGATTTTTTTCATGCACTGCCTAGACTGTACTTTAACCCACCAGACAAAATAGCTCTGCCAGAGCTCTCTGTATACCTCTTGGGCTCAGGGGATGGAGTTACAAGCTGTCCATCTATCATTTACTACAAACCTAACTGTAGAGAGAGATGTTTGGTTTGCTTTGCTTTCTCCAGAGTGTTTCTCTGAGAACTAAAGCCTTAGGAGACATGCTCATTTACACAGGAAACTGATGTTTCTAGATTTTCATTGTTGCCTTCCTTCTTCATTTACTTAACAATACCATACTTACACATTCATATGCATTTGAATTGCTGTGAATACAGCATCCCAGAACTCCTCAAAATACATGATACACTAGACAAGGCGGGTTTTTTTCAGACAAAATCTGCAGCAATTAAAACTTAGAGTGCCATTGAACTTAGAACACTGACTACAGAGGAAGTTAAAACCAAAGGTGCTGAAAGACTGTTATTTTACTTCCAAATTTATCAAAATAGCAAGCATGTTTCTAGCGAAAAGAGAACACAGAAAATTGAAGGATGCTGATATTGAAAAGTTGTTTGAAGCCTTTAAAATAAATAGTCATCACTTGGCCAAAATTTTTTTTACCCCTGAAAAACTTTGCAGAAAATATTTCTCATAATTTGCCACTTCAAGACTATTCTAAAGTGGTTACAAGTTGCCACAGATAATATACTGTTCTTTGACCAAAATCAAGAAAGAAAACCAGATACGTCTACTGTTAAAATGTGCCCAAACCCTGAAAATAATTGTGGATCCCCAGTGGCCCACCCACAGACTCAAAAGTAGAGCAAGTTAAAATATTTCTTTCTAGACTACAGTAACTTCTGCACATCTTTGATGGAATAAAAATTGGTGCAGCATCCCGTTAACATAATACAGGCTGTTCACTACAAGAAATTGTTCTTAATGGGTGACAGAGTCCACTGAGTACTGGACAGGGTCTGGGGCAATTCTGTTGCTGGATACCCTGAGTCTTCTATGATCTTAGAATCTGAGACACTAATAAAACTTCAATTCTTCATACAATTGAAACTGCATCAAGTATCCCTTCCTTGCCTGTTGTTTACTTTTAAATACTGAGGAGTGGGTTTTAGCAGTTCTTTGGAAAGGAAAGTTGCCCTAGTCTCTGATTTTTTCTTCAGTGGTGTCTTGGCAGTTGTGCTAACTGTGCTACATGGTGTAATAGAGAAAACAGAGTTATTCCAGGCTGCTAAACTCATTTTCACTTTTCAGTGAAATAAGTTTAAACCAATTTTTTAAAAGGTGAAAAGCCAGTGCATTAACATACTAATACAGACTCTGAGGTTTGCAGTCTAGAATTTAAAGTCTTCCACTGTAAAACCAAGTAATATATTACATGCCATACAGATTAAGCTGATCCATAAGCCACCTTTGTTCCAGAGACTGAGTGTTACCCTCCATGGAATGGAATTCTCAAATCTCTGTGGGGAAAGGTTCTTTTTATAGAGGAAGAAAATATTTCCTAACGAGAGTATTTACTGGAAATACTGTAAATTCATGCCACATAATAAGGATGACTGGTAACTCCTTTAGTTATCTTCAGGAAGGACAAAAAGCCAAATGTGTGTCAGATTTCTTGAAGGCTTTCCTTTGCCTGATATGGGTGAGAAGTTGAGGTTTTATCATAAAGGGAGAAAACTGGAAACTGAACTGACTGACTTGCAATTGTTGAGAAAAGGCATCAACATCTGTTTCTGGTCTTCTGCTGAAGAATCCCTTCAGCTGATCATTTGGATTTCAAGTAAAAAGGGGGCCTGTAAGAAAGATGGGGACAGTCTTTTTAGCAGGGCCTGTCACAACAGGACAAAGGGTAACAGTTTTAAAAAAGCATAGACAGACTAGATAAAAGGAAGAAATTTTTTACAGTTAGGGTGGTGAGACAGTAACAGGCTGTCCAGAGAGACGGTAAAAGCTCCATCCCTAAAAATAGGTCAGGTTGGATGGGGCTCTGAGCAATCTGATCTAGTTAAAAGATCTTACTGAAGGGGTTGGATTTGATGACCTTTAAAAGTCTATTCCAACGCAAACCATTCCATGATTCTATGATTCTGAATGGTTTTGTTTTCTTAGGTCCATTTCTTCCAAGTTCAGATAAAACAAACCTCTCCTGTGGGCCTGATGGTTTGTGTTCTGAATTCTTTCTATTATATTGCTAATGTATTAACCACCTTGAAGAATACAAAGAGGGCTATGGCTTGGCATAGTTCTGCAAGTTTCCTTGCCTAGTTAGAAGATCTTCTGAAAGCATGAAAATGGGATCCTGATAAACTCCCTATGCTCAAGGAAAAATACGTATGTGAGCATGTGTTTTTATATATATACTAAATGGCATTTGTCAAAAATGTCAGTGACAGCATTCTAGAAAGAAATCTAGTAGTAGTTCTCTGGTAGCAAATTCTACTCCTAGACATGACAAATACTGTTTAGGTTACGTTACAGTCCTCCCTCAGCCATGAATTCAAAGTTTAACTATAAAATTCTTCAAAGTTAGTGCAATGTGCACTGGGAATTATGTTCCAGTCCCATCTCCAACAAGTAGAAACTAAAAATAACTTTATAGTCTTATCCCCTTTATACAGGTTTTCTGAAACTTTCCTGAAAGCCTGAACAGGGGAATAGAAGCACAAAATGACAATTTAAAAAGTTTGTCATCAAGGAGGGTTTCAATCTCTCTCCCTGAAGTACAATGAAACCACCACATGAATTTTACAGTGAGATTCCTGTTCTGATGATTCTCCATGGGAATAAGTACTTTCTTCAGAGCAAAACATATGTAAAGGCACCAGAACTTTAATCAGGGAGATAAAATTACAAATATACACCTATTCTAAAACAGTTGTGGTCAAATATTTTACTTGAGCACTGTAATAAATGAGAAGTAAGGTTTCAATTTCTTTACACCTCAGTGGAAGTAATAATACAAGAAGAAACAGGAAACTACCAAGTCTATTTTATAAGAAACATATTATGGTTACCATAATTCATCAACAGGAACAGTTCTATCGAAGATGCTCTCTCTGACCACCTGCATAATTTTCAGGACATTATTAACATGAGGCAACTACACTCAAGAAGCTAGTCAGAGAAAAAGCAGTATTTTAATGTCACTTATCATCTTAATATAGGATGAATGAAACTACTATGTGATTCTCTTTTTTTATCTCATGACTGATGGTCTTTACATATTTACAGTATGATATTTACAGTTTCATCATCTTACTTCCCAAGAAAGAAAAGCAAGGATTTTCTTTAATTTTATTAGAGTATTAAAACCCCAGAGGATCAATGGAAAGCACATTTTGTTTTATAGTGCCCTCTGTTCAGACAGGCATGGCTGTTTGAATGCTATCAGAAGAGCACAGTGACCACTGAGGCACTGACACTGCAAACTGTAAGAGCTAGAAAATGCTGCCATTGACCATCCTGCTCCTACCTGGCCTTGCGTGTTTTGGAGGAGATTCAGTAGAGAACTAGATGGTTGGTAGCAGCACCCACTTTAGCATACCCTGATGACTTACGACCTTCTGACTGGCCTGTTGCCCACCCCATAGCAGAGCTCCATGAAATCAGCCTGCTCCTACACATAGAGTACAACCTCCTTTCTTTGTCATTTTATAGGGGATAAATATATGTTTCAGTGCACTTCCAAGTTTGGGGGTTTTTGGTAGGTTTGGTTGTGTTTTGGTTGTGGTTTTTTGTTTGTTTGGTTTTGGATTGTTGGTTTGTCCACTGCACAGGATGGGAAGGCTTCTTTATAAAACCATAAAGATCATATTTAGCATTAGATTTTGCTGTCACTTCACATTTTGAATTTATACTAAAAGCATCCAGGCAACAATTTCTTTTGCCTGTCATTTATTTGTTAGTAATTACCCTAGGGACATTTCTGGGGGCTCTGTCAGAAGAAGGAAGTTTGCATTTCCTGATTACATTTTCTTTAAGACACAAGTTACTTTTCAGTATGAGCATTTGAAACTGGAAAATAACCTGAAAATGAGCATGAAAATGAAAATACACTACAGATATGCTAGATCACTCAAGATCTGCAATTAGGAATCTTCATTCTTGACTTCATTTAGTTGTCTGAAGAATTCTAAGTGATTCTTCAGCTGCTGGAACTTAAGGAACCAAAATTTCTAGTGCCTTTCTTATTCTATCCTGTTATGATTGGTGTTCTCTTTAGGATTACCAGCATTTGTCAGGAAAGACAAATTTTCCAGATGTTTCTTCAGTAAAGAGAGCTACTTCTGCTTTCCAATTTCAAATCTTTCCTAATCTTTCTCTTTCTTTTCACAAGATATTATCAAACATCACAGCTATCGCTACTCTTTAGCTTCATGTTTTCCATTTACACTGTTGAGTTAATTTAGCAAAAACCATCAAGTAATTCCAGCATGGCAAGTTCTGCTCAAATTGTGAGTTCTGGGTAAATAAAATAAATAAAAATAAAAATTAAATAATTAAAAAGAGGAGATGTTCCTAAAGTAATGACAGCTTCTTTCAGCACTCCTCATAAAACAACCAAGTATATCTCATTGGCTTTGTCATCTTAACTTCTAACATTACAGGGTATTGAGACTTCAAAATATTTCAAAGTTTTGATCATTAAGAATCCTGCAACTTCTATCAGCATTCCAGTAAATTTTCAAGTGTCTGCTAAACTTGCTTTTGAGCAGATTCTCTCCTAAAAAGTGGCACTGCAAATCCTACTATTAGGAAAAAAATGCCTTATAGATGATCAGGCAAAAATCTCCATCTACTTAATTAATAAAGCACATAGGGCATTAATATCTGATATAATAATTATCTGAAGTATACAAAACAATGTCTCTATTTAAAAACATCTGCAAAAACAGAAATATAGCAGCACTAGCCAATTTATTTTCTTGCATTAAATGATACAGGGCACAGAGTAGTTAGAATGGAAAAGGATAAATATTCAACTTGTCATTAAATATCAATCAATTATGAAAAAATGGTTACAGCAGTAATTTTAAATTTCAAATTGCTTGCCTGCTGTTGATGATCACACCACAATAACACTAATAATTTCAAGGTAAAACTGAGAGAAATTTGACTGTTGGGCTGCTGAACCTGAGAGTACGGAAAGACAGCCAGTAGATGAGAGGGACCTAGACTCTTACAGCTGAGACCATCCTCAGGAATCCCTTTACAGCCTTTGGAGAAGAATCAGTACTACTAAGGCATGAGACATCTCATTCCAAGGTTACACAGGTTAGATGAATCACCTCAAGAAGTGCCTATTTTTTTTCCAATGACTTTAAAGGAAGTTCAGTGACTAGTTCATGTATCGGTCCTACACTGCTGATACCTAGTTAACCAAGGTAAAACCTGCCAACAATGCATGAATTGGAGCAGTGAGAGGGCAGAAAGAAAACCATGATGATTTGAGCCTCTAACACTTCGAAGAACTAGGAACAGAGCCTGGATCTCAGAAGTTTCATGAACCTGTTTAACTTTCTTAGTGCTTAAATGAACCAAACCACAGAAATTTGAGGCGTGGCCTTCATGAGCTGGCAGATTAATATTTTTTGGCACCTCATTTATGCAATGATGTCAGCTTGATTATTTTATTGTAATCAAAATTTTAATGCATATGACATTTTGTTTATGCCAGTGCTCTTTTTGTTCTCCATGTGCATAAACAGATATACCAGCGCTAAACAACTACAATTTTGTCACAGACACAAATGTGGAGCAGCATGGAGGCTTTCACAAAGTTCAGAGTTGACAAAAATAATCTTCCACCTATCATCTTGTGCAACAGTACTTCAGAAGACTGCATGGCCCATATTCACTGTAACCTATTGCTCACATCAAGAAAAACTAGTATTTTACAGGAGATTGCACAACAAAGAAGATGGCACACTGACAAGTTCTACAGTGCTTATATACTTAAACATATTTTAATAAAGTTTCAGCCTCATTCTAAATGTCTGAATTTTATCATGATTTCATAGTATTGAGGAATGTCATTTGAACAAATTCAGTGCTGTCCATAATGTAAGACTAAACTGCATCTCAATGTGTTTAGCACTGTTCCTGTAACTGGACTTTGCAACGAAGCAGTTACTTGTGGTGTTCTCCCCCAAGCATATGGGCTATTTAAAGCTCGTTAATTCATAAATAGCTTTCAAAAAAGCGCTGAGAGCTTGCAGTCTACAAAGGTGAAGCTCTCACTGAAAGCACCTTTACCAAATCGAACAGCAGCTTCCTTATCCATTGGTTCCTTGCTGTGCCTACGCTGCAGCCGTGGTATGTTTCGGCACTCCTGAGCTAGCCCTCATCTTGCCAATAGCACTGTAAATGTAGCGGCAAAGATTTCAACACAGGCTGCATAACCCCCGGAGACGGTGGTATTCATGCCAGCTGAAGGAAAGCTAGCCGGGATATGTCTCTCTCTGCTGCAGGCACACTTCTGATTGCTTCACAGAGCCTAAGTCACTCTGCTTGATTTTGTGTATCTGTGACTGAGTCACACTTTCCTCATGCTACCAAGCCGTATGCTGGCACGCTTTCTTTCTGTGTACAGTGAGTCAATATACTCAGACTCTGTTTTCAAGATTCTAGAAAGACAAGGCTGGAAAAGCAGTATAAATCATTCCATATTGGAAATAATTACTTACACTTGAATTCTGTAATCCTTATTTGAACAAAACTCACATAGACCTTAGTGGGAGTTCAGCTCAGTTAATGACTGAAGTACTTGGCCCTTAATTCCTTTTTCTGCCCTGCTATCAGATGTATTATTATTATGAGAAACATCTGTAATAATACTTTACACTTCCATAGCCCCTGACATCTGGAGGTTTCAACAAACTCTCTCTGAAATTCCTATTAGGTATTCTTATGTTACTAAGGATATCAAGTAATTTGCCTAAGCCAGAGATACAATGTTTATGCTTTATGCTGCTCTTAAAAAATTAAATGAGGTTGCATTGATAAATGCCATCCATTATACAACTCATGTCTTACATTAACCAACCGGAGAGAAAGATGACTAAAAAGTGACTGATGCTGAAGATTAAAAAGAACCATAGACGCCTAATATCAAATAATGTCAAATTCAGCTATCTGTACTTGAAAATTCTTGTTTTGCTTTTCAGACTCTAGAAATCACTTAACAAACACGAGGCCAGAAGTCTGAGTGGGACAATAATGTGGTTTCTGTTTATGCTTGAGAGCTTGTCTGTCTGTGTTTATCTGTGAGCTGCAGCTAACTGATCACATACCGTATCTGTTCCACTGTGGCAAATGAGCACTATTTGCTTTGTTTTTCTGCCTTGAGATACTTTTTAAAATGCTTCCAGATACCAAGCAACCAATTATTTTAGGAGATCTTAGACCTGATCATGTTCCATCACACAAAATGTGGCACATGGAAAGTAAATGCTCAAAAATGCACATGGGGCGCATAATGTACGTGTGGTCATTTCGGAAGAAAAAACAACAAATCTATGTATTGTAAGGAAAGAAATCACAGAGTCATCTCATTGTATGAGGACAAAAAAATAGAAAAGCTGTAATATCATAAAGAAAGTGTCTGACAAACTGATCACAAACAGTGACATGTTCCTGACAATGAAAGGGAAGGGTCTCTTCAGTCCACAGCTAATTACAATTCATCCCTCATTATAAGGCACTCTGTTATCAAAGACTCAAGAATAATAGTTCATTGTTCTATTGGCTTTTTCAGACACTCAGAACCACAGGATTGCAATTCTCCTCTGAATTTCCCTGTCACTGTAAAAATACAGAATACTTTGCAGCTATGTATGTCAGCTGTTATATCCCCTTGTACCTTCTTGATGTGGGCTCTCAGGGTGAGAAGGCAACATAGTACCTCACTTTCTGGACACTTCTAGCTGTAATTTCTCCTTTATCAGATTAAGAAATACTGCATTAAGGTTGAGAGTAATTATTATGCTGAAACATGAATGGGCCCAGCTCCAAAACAAGTACTTCTGCTTTAAAATATAATGTATGACTTACCTGTATTAACTTAATGACATGACAATCTACAGACAGGAACAGATTCTGTTGTCTTAAAAATCTGCTAGGATGCAGCACCTTGCTGAAGCATTTGAACAGCTTAGAAACATATAATACATGCTTCACAACCCTAAGTCTTCACATGCACGTTCTTTTAAGGGTAGAGGGCTGCTGAAAGCATTGCCTTAGAGGAGAGGGAGTGAAAGAAAGTGAGACCAAGTGTGCTGCCTAGCTGCCTACAACTTTTGGCAGTGGATCAGACAAACAAGTTCAGCAGAAAGTCGAAGTAATTTTATTGGACCACACTGTCTCAAGCAATTAGAAAAATATTTGTAAAACATCAGATGAGATGGGGAAACGTGGAGCCCAATAATGCAAAACAATGTTTATAAGACAGAAATTGTGAAACTGGAAGAATAAACACAATTACTCTATCGGCACCTCCAGTTCTTCTGAAGATTACTTTGCTTAAAAGCAAAATGTTTTCCTGTTGCATTTAAAAGAATTAATAGTTAAAAAAACCCAAAAAACCAAAAAAACAAACCACTTTATAAATGCATAGGTACATATCAAAAAAGTGTTATGTATGGATTTGTACTGGGAAGCTGTCAGTGCTCATCAGCAGAAAATTACATGCTACATGAATGCACTTTATGTACTGACATTCACATGCATATTTGGGCAAGGAATTCAAATCCATGGTTGTGTAAGAAGGCTAATTTTTAGATCCACAGATTCTCTTTAGAAGAGCTACAGATCATCCAACGTATGTGTAAGCTTCTCAAATAAATTAATGCTGTGTGAGGTAAAATCTTTCTTTGTAATTAGCATTTCTCTCCTTGCATAGTGCAAGCTTAGACGCGCACAATGGTAAAAATGGCCATATGCATTTCTTTTTAAGTTGCTGGCAAGTCAGAAGTTTGTCTGTATCTTAAGTTGGGACATTTATTCTTTTCTACCAAGTAGAAATATTTCATTTTCTGCCCCAATTAACATCATAAGACTTGTCACATTAACTGTTCTTTTAGAACTCCAGCTACTTAGGCATTAGCGCATGGGGAAGATTTATCTGTTAATTCTAGGCTAACGCAGTACTGCCTGACTGTTGGCAGTTATCTGAGTAATAGGATTGGACAAAATGCAAATATTACTATGTCCATTAGAGGTTCTACCAAGATTAATGATGGCCGTTAATGAATCAGAAGATGATTCTGGAATTCAGGTGTATTGTGCTTATCAGTTCAAATCTATCTTCAGCTAAGATGGAAACCTGCTGTTCATGTTTACTTTTGTGTAAAGAGTCAAAGAATTCAAGCTGTTGAAAGGACTGTTTTGAACCGAGTCTTAATGAAAAACACAGCATCTCAGAGAGATATTCAGGTGAAAGAAGAGTGTCTTGAGCAAAGACTCATGGTTCAGGACTATCAGCAATGCAGGCTGCTTCAAGCTAACGAGATGGCAGCCCAGGCTTGTGAAGAATGCTGCTGTTCCAACACTGGGGAGAATTCCCAGTGTAGCAAAGGTAGGGATCCAGGAGCTGGAACTGCCAAGAGTTTCAATAGTTTAGAGACTACTACAGCTACTCAGTTGCAACCTCAGCTAAAGTAGGAACAGGCCTTTATAACACCAACCATCAAGTTTACCTTCTGGGCTTGAATCCAGTGCCAACATAGTCAAATAAAATCCAGAGAGAACAGCCTGTGTTGCCCAAACAGTCTCCCTGTACCTAGCTATACAGCCGTGATTTCTGGGCAACGGTGAAAATTATCTACCGTATAACAGACTTTTCCCACAAGCACATTCACAATGAAAACAAGCTGCGAAATTCAGGATAAATGTAGGTCTAGAGAAAGCAGCTCTGTTTGAAGTTGTGTTTACAGTGAAACTTTGGCAGTCCCAAAAACCAGCTAAGCTCTGATTTCCGTACATCTATATACTCTGCAATATATCTTGTGTGGACTAGAAATGAATCCTTTGCATTCCAGAAGCATCAAAGTACGACTGCTGATGAAGACTAAAACTTCTGTGAATGACTGCTGGGGAGGTGGGGGGGGTATGACATAGCTGTAACCAGACAGGACATTAAATGTCCCAGCAGAGCTGTTGCTTACACACATCCTTTAGTGTACTGTCAACACTGGAAAAGAATCTGTGCTGGGAAATACTGTATTTTTCAATAAGTATTACATAGCCATCTGAGCTAAGAAGTAAAAGCACACGAATAAAAAGCTGGTATCTTAAGTTCAACCAGCAGCATGGAAAAAAACATGAAGACAAAAATGGACAGTGAAAAGGAACTAGGCAGATAAAATGAGAGCATGGAAGATAGTAGAGTTGTATGATCTGAGTTTTGTACGATTTTAAGAAAAAGAAAAGAATAAAGCATGTCTGAAAAGCAAACGATGCTGAGAGAAGCACATTAGAAGATCAGTTTTCTACTGGATCTCTTCATTGACCACACAAGATATTTTTTTTTTCAAGGATTAATGTTAGGCAAATACATGGTAAAGAAACCCTTTACAAGAAGTATTTACAAACATCCATTTGAATGAAACCACAAAGTGCTTTTGGTGGTATTTGGTTTACCTCATCATTCATACTCTAAATAATGAAAATTACTTGTATTTGCAGAGAAAAAAAAAATTCCATTAATATTTTTGAGAATATTAAACAGAATTAAACACAAAATAATACCTTTAAAGTTTGCATCTGGAAGTTATAGTTGTATAAAGGTTGAGACATGATGACTATGTCTATAAAGCCTTTCAGAAAAGACGGCAGGAGTACAAACACTGTTGACTCTCCCACCTTCCATACACATGCCCATCACCTCTTCAAAGAGCTTGCAAACATAACTCTCTGCATAGCATAGCAACCTACTTAACAATAGAGTGTGCCATCATATATGTTACACATGCTGGCTCCCACACCTGCAGGCTCACTATCTGTTTGGAGTGCAAATGTGGCCTCAGGGAAGCATTCAAAGAACAGTTTAATGGGTCTTGGTAAGGACTGCCTCTTCCCCAAAATCAAGGCCAAAGGCCTTAATAGAACTATCAAAACGTATCGGATAGGTATCTTGTGCATATGGGATCCTTAGCCTCACTGGCCTGATTCCTTCAACAATTAGTGTGCTCCATAAATACATCTTTCCTATACAGACATGTTTTAAAAGAAAGGATTCACAAATTTAGCATTTTGAACATTTAAAATTTCCTACACTGGTTATCTCCTGCTCACTCCCTTGAAGAGATCCCATCCCAACCTTGAAAGAAAAGGAACTTCCTGGAGTTTTTCAAGATGTCCTCCTCCTTACAAAGTAGTGTTGCTTAATTAAAAATAACTACATTCTCAGGGAAATCAGGAAGGCGCAAGATGAGACATGTCTGTGGATAATGAAAATATCAAAAGTTATATTACATTTTACCTTTTTTTTTTTTTTTTTTTTTTTTTTTGGAACAGTATAAACTCATGTACTTTAGGATACATGCTAACCCACAAATATTTAAGGATAGAAAGTTCCTTTCTGGTTGTAATATTCTTAGTCTGTTCTTCTTAGCATATTCTCCCTGCATTCCTCTTCATCTTTCCTTTCATATTCTTGATGTACAGGTGGGGTTGAGGGACTTTTTTCTAAATAAACAGACTAAGTGCTTCTGTTCCTTTATGTCAGTAAATAAAATACGTCAAGATGTCTTCTGAAAATACTTCCTTTTTGCACAAGCACAGAGTAGAGGAGAGACTAATTCTGAGTCAGTTTTGCATCTGTAGGAAGAATATATGTTAGGCTATGCCAAACTTTTATTTTTCGAGACAACCTCTTTTATTCTTCATGGAAAATTTGTTTCTGGGTGCAGTCAAGGATGTTTTCCATTTGTGAGTTCTGGATAGCTGGAGGTCCAGCTAGCACTACTGTACAGTTTTTAAAGCAGCATTTCCACAGCAAGTGGACATTTCCACTGCACAATACAGGAGAACTGTGTAATTTTCTAGAAGTACCAGATTTACTGTCCCTGCATCACACATTTGATTTGTGTGTGCAGAGTAAGGGCAGTGCTTCTCAAATACATTAGATCTGCTCATGCGCACTTCTTTTCTGTGTCCATGCACTGGATCAAATACTGGACACATCTACTTTATCAATGCTCTAAACTCCACTTGCATGGATTCCTCTACTGGAAAACTCAGGTGCAAACTTGGCAGCCTTACCTATCAGATTCCTGAGATGTCTTAGAACCCTACCCCAAGCTGAATTCAGGCAGCCCACCTTTCTGAAACAGGTATGTTATGGTCAGAAAACCACTGTTCTTCAATATAGCAATGAACTGTAAGAAAATATGGAAAATAGCCTAAAATATGACTATCATTTTTCCACTGTCACATTAATCTGCTTTTGTCTCATGGTAAAGAAGTGAGAGCTAACAGAGATAATGCTTTAATTGGGATGCTCTCTATATTAGTCAAAAATTAGGGATATTCCACACCAAGTTCTAACATTTGATTCAAATAGCATTGTTTCAGTCATCTTCAAATACAAATCAGCGTTTCTCAACAGTTTTTCCTGTCACATCTCTTGCTATGTCAAGAGATACCATGTACTAACTCTACATCCACTCCAAGGTACAACATAAAAGGGAACAATTAGGGTCATCTTTCTCCTGATGTAATCACCTAACCTGTCAGACTATATACCATCATACAATTGCAAACATCCCAAAATACAAAATACTCAAGTACAAGATGAAAATACCATTTATGAAAATATTTCAGACAAATCCAGGACACATTTGTGAGAGAGTCTGTACTCTTTTCCTCCTTTCCTGTGTTAATTACCTCCACAAAAATGTCATTTACATTTGGCAACAGATGAAGAGTCGGGATCTACAATACAGCCAAACACTGAACTAGGAAAATGCTGTTTCAATGAAAACTAGTTCAAATTACTGCAAAGACTTCTAAGTTAACTTCACCTAGAGTAAGCTACTAATCCTGAATGCCAGTTCATTCTAGCTGTTTAGGTATAGGCGGTGAAACAATCCATGAACAAGAAAAATACACACAGTGGTTCTGCACTATGCACTAAATAATCCGAAGCAGGAGGCAGCAATAGCAGTTTTCTCTTGCAAGTTTCCACAGTGGGTCTTTAAAGAAGGTAGGATAGAAAAGAATATGTACAGATCATACTTTTAGATTGAAAAAAGTAAATGGAAAAGGTTTTCATTTGGTCACATACAGATGCATTAGCTTGAACTTCTCAAAGGAAAAAAAGAAAACCAAACAAAGGCACCTTTGTCTTGCTTACTTGCATCGGTTGACAATCACGGTCCATCACAATCAGCTTACACTCAGGTATAATAAACAGTATTGAGGAGGTTATATTTTAATGTGAGAGATGTAATTTGCTGCTGGTGACAGGTTCAAACCATGCCTGTAAACCCATCAAATAACACATCCTCTTTTAGTCCTACTTAGTTTATAAATAATAATACTGAAGGATAGGTTTTGGGTTTGGTACTCGCTGCAGGGACTTCAAAAGGACACACAAGGAAACTGGATGCATTTTGATGGACTCATACAGAGGGCTCTCTGGGTGCATACAAAAAAACAATTTAAAGAAAGCATGCACATGCTCCCATCACATAATGGTGCTCCAGTATTTCAGCGCATGTGGGGATACGCATGTCTGTGTAGGAGACTGAGCAAAAGACACAGGAGGAGGAAACTTCTCACCCCATTAGGCACTGAGTGCTTCCAGAAGCTCTGCAAACCATAACAGCAATTTCCCTCCCTGCCCTGCCCTCAGGGTTCATCTAGTCTTTGCACCACCATAAAAGCAGGAAAGCTGTAGGATCACACGATTCTTGCCCTATTTCTTTCACTTTTTCCTTATGCATCTTTTTGTTGACATCTTCGGTTAAATAGACCTCAGGACTGATCCAATAACAAGCATTCTTACATTTTGATCTTATGTTCTTCTCTTCTCCTTCATGTAGAAAAAAAACCCCGTGAAGTCAAGCTGAAGAAATTCCTGCTTTGATGTATTCCCTTGTATTAAAGGACACAGCATTACAAATTAACTATCCCAAAACCGTAAACTGCACAGATTTAGTAAATCTGAATAATAATTTATCACAAATACGTCTGGGGAAACCGGTTTGCCTCCAAATATTTGCCCCAAAACTGAAACAATTCAAGCCTTTTTAAAAATTATTATCATCTTCCTTATTCCTTTCCCTGGCAATAACCAGACAAGGTCTGAAAGCCTAGAGCTTTTGCAATTGAAGTTTGCCTTCTCAGAGGTCTAGTCCCCCACCTCAAATTCTAAATGTCAGGGCAGTTTAGATAAATGTTCGTGATTTTAGGCACCTATCCAAGGCTATTGCTGTTTGCTTATTAGGATATAATAAGTTAATTGGAAGGACACACTTTTCCTTAGTGGTAGAAGCAACTGATTGATTACATTATGTGTGTAATCTCAGAAACAGCAGAACATAGCATTCTACAGGCTGAGATAAAGAGTGTTTGTGTGTGTGTGGCGGAGGGGAAGGGGCACAGCAGGGGAGTAAAATACTAAGAATATCGGTGCACCAGATGAGATGTCAGTGGAATAGAAAGTCATCACAGGATAATGGTCTCCTGCTGCTAAATGAAGGCCAAGGCAAAGCAGATGTTGACTCAGAGCAAAGAAGTTTATTTTTAAAGCACAAGACACTGATCCTGTCCTAGCAGTTATCCTGCTAAACTGCCGGTAAAGTATCATTCATTCCACTTGATGGACATTTTCAAGAAAAGCATTACTCATTCCATGTTATTATTGAGTTGTTATATTTTTATTGACTTGAAAAAGAACAACAAAACCCCCCTACCAACTTACTGTTATGTTCCATCAAGCAGGATAAAACTAGAGGTGAAAGTACAACCTTACTTGAAAATTGCGATGAGCTTCCATGGTTCTACAACTTTCTGACAGAGTTTGGTTTACTGATAGGCTTCAAGCCTTTAGAAATGAAGTTACCTAACAGTGCGATTGGCTGACTTTTTTTTTTTTTCTGCAAATACAGAAGAGGAAAAATAATGTTTGCATAAGGAACCCGATCTTTTTGTTAAAGTAGACACTTGTATTTTTAAAGCTCAGACAAGACTGACAATTCTAGCTAGATGTCTTGCCTGAAATCTTGGTTCCGCTTACATCAGTGGCATTATACCCATTGATCCATAGGGATGAGTTAGTCTGCAAAACGGATGCAGATGGAAAATGGCCAGTGCTGGCTGGTTTTCTGTCTGCTACCCACTAATGCACTTCAACTTTGCTGTTGGCAAACCATCTCTGTGAGGGATCTAATATCTTCTCTCACTCGTTTATGGCCTTTGGCAAATCCTTTAATCACCAGTTTCTTATTTGTACATTATGCAATCCCTTGTCTCCCGTTAATTTGGTTACAGGATCTTCAGCATAGGGATTGTCCTGTACAGAAAATGCATGAAGAGTGGCTGAAATTATCATGCGCTAACCTCAGCTATTGCCGCTGAAACTATGAAACTAAAAATTATGTCTGACACCTCAACCAGTAGGCTGGTTTGTTCACTGGCTTTCTGTTGATTGCAAAGACAAAAGAAATGCCCTGACAGCCACATCCAAAATCTTTTACATATTTGGGTATGGCCATTTGAAGAATTATCTCAACTTGAGTTATGGCTTTTAATCAAAACTACTTTTGGAAGAAGACAATTACTAAATCAAGAGGACAAAAAGCTTTCCTAGCAAGTTCTGAACAGCTGTGCTTCAGAATAATTATACTCTGGAAAAAGACATAACTACAAAACAAGTGTTGTCATTTTCTTCTGGGATCCTTCTTTGAAGTCCACATTTTGAAAAATCGTGGACACTTTGAGTATAGGTCTCCTTAAAAAACAATGGAAATCAGGCTCCTAAGTCTCTGTGTTGCTCTAGAGAATCACACACCTTTAAGCCACTCAGGTGCTTCAGTATTGTATAGCTGTTCATCTCTCAGTATGTCTCACGCTGTACCTCTTGGGTATAGTGTGAGACAGCCTAGAAAATTGGCTTACCTGTTAAACTCCTCTGAGCAATCCAATAAAAGGCAAATCTATTTAATCTGTTTTTCTCTTTGAATCTAACGTGTATTGACCACTTCTTTACTAAATCAATCATACTGTACCAAATTAAAGAGCTGTAGTACTGTATTTCCCTATTTCCCCAGCATATTCCCATTGGTCAACGGATAGTTCAAATATACACACAGAATATATCTCTTACAAAAGTCTCAACTGTAAAAATGAGTATTACACAGAATTAACAATATAGACAGTTATGTAATAACTAGTTAGAAACACACATGTGCTGCAGTGCCAGAAAATTGCAACTCTAAGGAAAAAAAAGTAGTCACTACTCACAAAATATCACCTGTTTTTAAATACTAATCTGTTTGTGCATTCTGGTCATCAAGAGATGACTAAAAATGGATGATTAAGATGTGTTAGCTAATGAACCTGCTAAATCCACGCCAGTTTCTCAGTCTAGGCAGAGCTTTAAGCTGTTTGAATTTAGGTTGGCCCAGCTGTAAAATGGGGACAATGGTACTTTCTTTCCTCTACTCTTTAACCTGACCATTAACACCATTTGGCAGGAACAGTCATTTTACACCACCCAGCACGGTGGGCTACAAATCTTGGTTTGCACATTGAGATACTATTATAAATCACTATTTTTCAATACTCCTAACAAAGGAATCCAAGTGAACCCATTTTATTGCTTATTTGATTATTTTGTGTTGGTTTTGGTTGTTTGTTTTGGTTTATTTTTTAATATATATAGGAAAGCTTGACATTTTGACAAATGAATTAAAGATGGCAGTAACTCTCCTGCAAAAATAGATTAGGAATTACCAGTGTTAGAAGAATCATATAAAAAAATACAAAAAGATATTGTATAGCCAATTGAGCAACAATTATGAAGTAAGCAGCTATATTTTAGCAATAACCCAGATAGATTTTTAAACAGAAGCAGTATGATACTATAAAACAAGGACAGAAAAACCCCCATGGTTTCCTTACTGGGGATAGTGGGAAGAATATAAACTGTCTAGGCCTGCAATTATTTTACATGCAAGCATTCTCACTGCAGTTAAAGACAGTTCAATAGCTAAATGTTTTAAACTCAGCTTCGTCTTCAAATGCATGTAGTCTATAAAACCCACTGAAGTCTGTGGGAGCTGTGTGAACATGTATCTTAGAATGTAACTAAGCCAACTGAGTCTAAAAGTGGGACAAAAAAATTTGTCAATTTGAAAATTTGTTTTTGCCAAATAGTTGGTGGTGCTGCTGTCGTCACCCACAGCTAGGGAGTTCAGAGGCATGTGTGAAAGAAAAATAACTAGAACAAGGAGTAATGTAGAAAGTATATCAACTTTAGATTCCTAAATTTAGTAGAGATTTATTACTGTAATTTAACACTGGCCATGAATTGGCTTAACATAGGACTTAGAAGGTCATTTAATGAGAGCACCCTGCTGGTCTAATAGATTGCCGTGTGGCATTGGTCCAGGTGGTGGTCTACATTGAATGGGTTTCCACAACTCCTACTAACCACGGGTTCTGCCACAATAAAGCTTTACTATTTCAATAGGGTGTTGCACTTAGTTTAAATATTTATTTAAAAAAAATTGAAGGCTATCAGTAGCACCACTGGCAGCTTGGAGTTTGTTTGAACTGCCTTGTAACATTTCACTAACTCACAGAATGCAGAACAGTACAGATCTGACAAAAGAAACAAGAAAAAAAACTAAGATAGGCAAACCTTCTTAGATAAAATAATTAGCAATCAGAATACTAACTTAAAACCTCAATTGGAATGCTCAGCAGTAGGGACTACTGTTTAAATTAAACATTCATGGGCTTGGGTAATTGCGTACTGGAATCCATTGCAATCTTCTACATTTACTCCATAGGCAGTAGGTCAAGACCCAAGTACATACATTCAGATTCTCACCTGCATAGATTGTTATCAACTCAAGTAAGTCAAGCAAGCTCATGCTAGAAGAGCATCTAGTCATTAGAATTAAAAAAGATCGTGAATATAATATAAACAACTGATGTACATATTTGTCTTAAAAAGCATCAAACATTGCTTCAACACAGAACAGTAATTACCTCAAGAATTGTGTAACTTTAAATACCAAAGTATGACCCTAAGAACAGAATTCATCTGACCTACATCTAGCCATCTAAAAATCAGGCATCTAACCTGTCAGCTGGATTCTCAGTACAATGAATAGAAGAAATAGCTACTTCCACATTCGAACCACCTTATCTGTCCATGTTATGCTTTTAAGATGGGATGGTAATTTGTTAAGTGCTATGGATATCCCAGGTAACTAACTTAGCTTTGTTGTCTTAACTTAAAAATGGCTAAAATCAGGTGAGATAAATACCACTCCAAATGTCCAACATTAGACGTTGTAAAAATTCTGCATTGACAAGTCTTGATAGTGTGTAATTTTCCTATTGCTTTGATTAATGAAGAATGAGCGGAACTGTTAGCCATTTTCAAATCTGGAACACCACAAAATTAAATTAGGTCATTTTGTTATATTCTAGTTTGTAGTTTCATGACTAGCAACATTTCTTGTGATAACATTTGATTTTAAGTTCTCTTTCTAATAGCAATAGTAAGAGTCACAAACCTGTGATAGAAGCAGAATGTGCATTCATAACTCTTCAAAGTATGTTCCACAATTATGGCACTTGCTCATCTAGTTCAGATACTGAGGTATATTTGCCCCATGTTTCTAGAAAATGAAACTTTGAAGTTGTGGCATGTCATCTACCATGAAAGGGCATTAAGGACAGGAAATAGAAACATTTTTATTACTTCAATCAGTTATTACTCATAAAAGATTTTTGGAACCTGAAGAACTTAGGTGAAACCGAGAAGCTCATTTGTCATTTAGATATTTCAGATGAACCCTCAAGCTACCTGAACATTGCACAATGATAAAAAGAATGAAAAAGTACTTTAACACACGACTGATTTTTTCAAAGGCAGTAGACTAAGATGTTAGTACTAGTTAACACAGATGAAGTATACATGTTGTCAACATGGTGTTGTTAATTTGTAGTAGACTTCAGATGGTATTTAAAACATACTACTTGAATGCTACCTAATTTAGTTTCTAGTTAAGTACCAGTTTCTCCTGTAGTCAGCTTCTGGAGAATAGGCAAAAGTTGGCTATTCTCTGGAACATCCTTTTTAGAAGTGGCTCTGAATCCCCTTTTCTTTTTTTCACCTTTGTCCTATTCCCCCATCCTCACATATTTGTGGGCTGTGCCAAAGAATAGCAAATGTATAATCCACTATTCATTTATTCTTGGTAATTCTAGATGACGTTTTGCAGGTAATGACCGAAGATGTTATCCAAAAAAATGAAACTCATGAGATGTTTAAGAATTAATGGTTGGAAAAAGTAAGAGGGAGAAAAACATTCTGGGGTTAAAAATTACTCCTGGAACTAGAACCGCACAAGACAGTTAGTTACCTTGTTGAGCCATCATTCACCACATTCATTATAGGTAAAACATGACATAAGATGACGGTCAATGAGTTCACATTTGGACATCACCGACCGCAAGTAAGAATTTCTTTAAACAATCACAGAAGTGAAGGGAGGTGTGTGCCCACGAGCAGGAAAGCAACAGAGAGCACACACAGAGCCTCATTCAGGTGGATCTGAGTGGATGGGGAGAGCCTGGTGAATGCAAATTTCACCATCTGGAAATGAAGCTGCTATATGTTTACTAGAGTTCTCACAAAGAAGATTGATCATTTCCAGATTTCCCATTTTGTTGGGATGGATGAACATCTGGAGAAAAGAAAAGCTGTGTTTGCTCTTGCAGAAATCTCTACTACGTGTATGTATCTACTGAAGCCTGCAAAGTCCTGGGGTATCAGAGATTCCAACTGCTGAGCAAATCTTTACACTTCTTTGATAGTGAAATTAAGCTAAGCAGGATTTTGCCTGTTCTTGGTAAAATAGTTACTGCCACTATATAGAATGATAGCATATAGCTCCCTCTGAGAAGTTTATGTTAGATTCTTGCTCACAGAAAAGTCTTGTAACATCATCCCTTTTGTCAGAAAACTGTTTTGGTGGGAAATTCTTTTATGAGACAGTCAAGTCTAACTGCTATCAGTCTGCCAGGTTTTGCTCTTATCTCTTGTGAGCAATTGTCCAGAGTTCTGCATGACAACTATTCACAAACTATAAATATTTAAAGAATCAAATACATACTTAATAGCATTGATACCATGGATTAACAATTCATGTGTCAAAGTCTTTTTGGACAGAATAGTTAGAGCTCATAAAAAATACAGATTTGTGTTTTTATTTAACCATTAAGCAAACTACTTATTTTGTAGACTGTTTTAATTAATTGCACATCATTTTGAATATGAATCACAAGGTGGCACTTTTCTGAAAAGCTCTGTTTCATACATTTTTCATAGTATAATCTGGAATACTTCCTTGCAATTGAATGAGAATCTGTGATGGTTTTGGACAAGTTTTATGGCTCACCCCATTTTCAGATATTAAGGTTTTTTAAAAGATGGAAGACATTTCTTAGGAGAAAACAAGGCCTTTAATATTAATGTATTGATGGAAAAAAAAAAAAGTTATTTTAAAAAGAAAACAGAATATTACTTTTAGAAAATAGAGAGAGCTCCCTATCTTCAGTCTGATTAGGAATTACCTCTATATATTTCAGGGGGAAAAAAAAAGATAGCTTTTATAACCTCTAAATCAGCAGTTTGTTTGTACTCAGGGAAGTGATTTAATACATGTTTAACTTTAGGCACATGCTTAAATTCCATTGATTCCGATGGAAATAAAGCAGATGTGCTTGGAGTTGATCACATGCTTAAATAGTGTTGAATTAGAGCCTTTATACTTTACAAGTTCAATACGCCAAATGTTAATTAATCCTCACTGCACTTCTCAAGGAATGTCTCATTACTAAATGCAACTAGTGGGAGAAGAGATTGCCTAATAACTCATGTAGTAACTAATCAGTTTGTGCTACAAATTGGAGCTGCAGACCTCCTAAGCTGCCTCATTTTTCTTGCACTGCAGAACTGGGGATAGGAAGGAGGTACCAATGGTAAAAAAAAAAGTTTCTTGTCAAGAGGAGACCTTCAGTGAATGCTTCTGTGTTTGTGTGTGCATTCATAGTAAGCAGCCTGTATTTCAGTCATTGTTGGTGATATACTGAGAAAGAGAAAATAAATACATGCAGTTTGGAGGCTGAATGTATTAGTGGTCAAAATATAAACATGCCGTAAGGAAGAATGATAGGGAAAAGAAGTGAATGTGATAGGACACTACAAAAAAGAAAGGCTCATTACTGTGGAAATGTGGAGGACACCTAGACTCTGGCAAGAAAAATCTTTCAAATCTTTTAAAACAAATAATTATAAACAACAGCTTGTGAAGCATTTAATTGAAACTTGCTATTACCTCACAAGCACAGTCCATGTAAGAGAATAGAAGAGCACTTCCATCATGTCAAATTGCCAAAGAGACGGTATTTTTTAACATCAGAAAAGTGTTGAGTAAAAAAGAAGGCTCTTTATATTTTAGGTAGTATGTGGTAAGCACGGTTAAGAGCTCCAAACTAGCGACAACCAGGCTTTCACCAATTCCACAATAAGTTTTCAGGGTTGACTTTGTTAACAAGTACACATATGCCTCCAACTAGGTATTTCAGTTACTTGACTTAATCAAGAACAGACTAAGCTTTATAGTTCTAATACAAGACATATCCAGACTTAAACCAATTCCATAAGAACATTTTCTGTGATGCCTTAACATCACACCACTTCATTAATAGATCTACATAGATCCATCAAATCCCTACTTTAGTAATCCCGTAGTACTTCATCTAATCCCTTAGTACTTCATCTAATCCCTATTTTGTATTGAAGTTTGTCAGTCATTAATACTGCCATAGGCAAGAGCCTTTCAGCATTCATCAATACCAGAGGGGACCCATACTCAATGTTCTTTGCACAGAGAACAATCTGCCTGAAAATGCTGGGACATCTAACTTCCCTCTCTCTCTCCAGTAATTTTAAGAATGGATTTGAAAAAACAGTAATGGAGAATATTTTAAAATTATTAACTCAGTTCCCTTACAGGTTTTTTTTTTTTTCCTCCCTCCCCCTAGAGAGTTTTAATGTGCATGAAGTTTCTGAAGAAAATACCAGCATCCAGCCTCATTTACTTTCAAAAGCAAGAATCTGATGTGGAACAAAGTATTTGTCAAAAACAGGACATCATGAGGAACTAGACATTTTACTCATACTCCTGAAGTTTCTTTAAAGATGTGTGCTGCCTAAATTCAATTCTCCATACTGACTGTGTGATACAACCTTCTGACAAAACATCCTCCATGACATCTCCTTTTAACAGGTAGCAAAAAAAAAAAAGGCAAAAAAAAATAGCGTTCCCTAGGAATCCCCAGTGCCAGTACTGAAAATGTGACTATAGACAAGAAATCTGTTGTCTGATTTATATGTCCTGGTGTAAACTGGGGTAAAAGGCTTCCCAATGCCAACGGGTTGGCTCACTGGAATAAACATAGTGGTCAGTGGCTTGAACCTCCTGCGGCCAAGTGTGTCATTAAAACCTGGTGGTCCATGTGTAAGGTGAAACCACGGCCATATAAACACACATGCCATTTCCCACACGTCCAAAGGAATGCTAGAACCTCCTACTTCCCCACTGAGTGATGCCGTTTTGTGGGCAATGGAACCCGGGAAGCAAACGTAACAGGCTGCCTTTTTGCTCCCTTCAGTTTAAAATTCAATTGCTCCCCAGGAATACTTCTGTGGTAGTATAAATGACAAAGTGAAGCATCAAAGATCATCTCCACAACAGAAATGACTGATTAAACTGGATCATACCAAATAGAAAATTTCTCTCCAATGCGTATTCCTGGAGAAAGAGTTTCCCATCAGCAAAACAGAACATTTAACATGAGACTCGTACCATTAACCCACAGAAACACTCGACGTTCCTAATGTTATTTGGGATCAAGGCCACAACACTGACATTGTCATAGGATCAAGATCAGGTACACATCTTTGTAAAACACTTTGGTGCACTATGAAACAAAACCGGAAGCTGATGAAGTAGTAACTAATAATTGTCAGAAGTAAACCTATGAAGAAGTTTTTAACTGGCTAGCTGCATGGTTTATCATTGCCTTCAACTCTAATATGTTGCTCAACAAGCACTGTCAAATCAAGTAGCACACTCAAGAACCCTTACGTGGTAGGGGCAAGGTTGAAGTCTAGAAAAAGGATTTCAGTCTTGCTTGGGCTACTGCTGACTGCAAGACCTGTCCACTCTTCTGCCAGGAATGGATGGACTACTGAAGATGGCAAGAAATAATCAAGAAAAAAAAACACACAACAAACAAAAAGCAGAAGCAACTAGGAAGAAAAAGAAAAAAATATGGATATAGAGATAAAGCTATGTTGGCAGAGCTGGAGGAAGCTCACACTTTATCAGTTCTTGGCACACACAGTTCTTCTCACAACAGATCCAGAGAAATTATTTTTCAGATTTGGAGTGAAAAAACATTGGGCAACATCCCAGTGGCAACTTTCAGGTGACTTTTCTAGTGTTTATGAGGGTTGCCCTGTCTGGGAACAAGTTTAGCTGAAAAGAGCCTTTAATTCCACCTCAAACCTGATCTGATATACTGCCTGCAGGATTATCCAGGCAGTAGCTATGCAGCTCATTTAGGATAATCATTTTGTACGTGGTCCATTTAGAGGCATTAATTGCAGCAAAAGCATGTTTTCCTTTGACTCTCCAGCAAGCCAAAAAGAAACAGCAACAGACGGGTAGAATTATCCCAGAAGTATTTACATGCTGATATATTTTAAGAATACTAATTATTTATTTTAGAATGGCTCTTTGTTCTAATTTTCCTAATTTGGAATGGTCTTTTGTTAATGCTTTAAAGCCATATGCTGCAGTAAGGCCCAAAGTAATGTTTAATATGTATCTTAAAAACTGCAGTGAGTGGTGCAAAGTAAACACTTATGTTTTGATTAGCTCCATTCCATGCTATGTGTCAGAACAAAAACTCTTAAAAACATAGGCCCTACTGTATTGTAGGACCTATGCATAATTATTTCAAAACACACAGAAAGTGGCATACAGAAAAGTAACGAATAAAATATGAAAAAAAAAATCAAGAAAAGTTTTAGATATTACAAACAAAGCACTTTCTGTAGGACTAGCTTCTCTTAAATCCAATGTATTTACAAGGGTATCCTGCTTAAAAAAAAAAAAAAAAAAGAAAAAAAGAAGCTGTATATAAACTAGATAGTATACATAGCTGCTCTGTTTAGAAAACAGCAAAGTACCATGTAAAAAAGTCTCTGTTTAGTCAGCCCACCCACCATGAAAGGAAAAAAAAAAGTTGATATTTAGAAAACAGGATATACTGAACAGTTTTCCCAATTGTGCCCAGCAAATCTGATAGAGCTTTTTGTGTCAATTCTACAGCATGGGCCCGATCCTGCAAGTTACCACCTAATAGGAAACGAAAAGATGATCAGGATAAAAGTTAAAATGGCATTATAGGCCCCATCTTCTTGTACAATATGGCCTTTAAATAAACCTCTAGTTATCAGTGAAATGAAAAATCAAACAGTAAGTGTGAGGTGAACATCAAAACAACCTCACCTTTTAGAAAAGTGATCTTTACAGCCCTATTACTACAGATGTGACAAAATATTGTTACCAACAGACCAAAAGAGACGTTAAAAAACCCCCTGCAAACACAAAATAAGTACATATAAACATAAGGAGAAAATCCAAATACTGTTAAATAAAAATTTCAGAGCACAGACTTTCCTACGTGTTTGGAAAATGCTAAACACAATGAGCTCCAGATGCTGATTGGAGCCAACGAGCTTAATGCAAAGCAAATACTGGATAGAATTATTGCGCCCGTCACTTCCTACATGCTGCTGCCTGCCGCAGAGGCAGCCTGTGCACGCGGCTCGGGGTATCCTCCGTCTGGGGGTGACGTCAGCTGCCTAATGCTGCAATGAATTACGTGCGCTTGGGTGCGGCGGCGCAATCCTTGGGGCGAGCAGGTATGCTCTGGGAGACGTTCAACCTCTGAAACCACATCAGTACACACAGCCCTTCAACGTTGCAGGCTTTCCACAGTTATGAAGCCTGTATTTACACACACAGACACACATTCTGTGGAAAAACAGAATAATAAGGAAATACCGCTCTTTACCCAGCCAATCCAAAATCGTTCCTAAGAACTGGGCCTAACTTTGCCTCTGCTCCTGGCTCGCCCACCTGCCTCCCTTTACGCCTGCCCCCAGTCCCTGATACTTGGAAGTTTGACCTCAAAGGCTACAGAAACACACATATACAACTAAGAAGACTGAGGTTATGCATACAAAGCCCTCCTCAGTCTCTGCTGAGCCAGCCAAGGAGCTCTCAGCTCCTCATCACTGCCCCCTGAAGGAGTCTAGACTGTAAAATCAAGCCAGCACAGATGCTCATCTGAGCTCTCCAGCCTTTTCCCCTCTACGTGAGATGGGTTAATTTAAACAGCAGGTCTTTCCTATCTCCCTCAGACCTACCAATGATAAAAGGCATAGTCAACAGATAAGGAACAACTTTAAACATTTCAGAAACATAAACAAAACTTTAACTGCAAGCTGAGAGATTTTTCTTTTAAAGCACGCACAGTCCAACAGAGCCATCCTTTGCTAAAAGCTCCAACACAGAATTCCTGCAAAAGGCAAAATTCAATGCCAAGGAGTCTCGCCTTGAGTATTCACTGAACCTTACTAACTAGACAGTGGTTGAAGGGGATTCCATTAGGGTGCTCACAAAATCAGCCCTTGTACAGATTTGTGTCAGCTTTGCATCTCAGAAACAGAGTAGCCTAAGAAACAGCAGCACACTGTCAACCCAGTGGCAGGCCAAGCACCACAGCTCCTGACAGGTTCAAACAGTGCTCATTGTCTGAGCAGCAAGTCAATGAAAGCCAGGAAAAACTTTCAGAGATTAGACCAGTGGCTAAACTTCAAGGAACAGAGGAAGTTATACTGAGGAATCCAATGTAAAAAGCATTTTTCCTTTTCTTTTTTTTTTCTCTTTCCTGCCAGGGAAAAGAAGGTTGAAGCTGCTGTGCAGGCTGGCAGGGAGAACAAAAAAAATGAAGGAAGCTTTCCTTCAGCTACTTCTCATACAGAATTATAGTGTGTTCTCTCTTAGTCTCTTTGAATACTACAGAACGGTAAGAAATGACTACAAAAGCAAATGTTTTCCCTTTGTCTTCTGAACAGAATTACAGGGTTTAACTTTTTCAAGAACCACAAACTGCAGGGTCATCCCTAAGAATAAGACCTAAAGGATACTTTCAGTAAGAATGTGTTTGCTAAGCTTTAAATCATCCTGTTTTGGGGAATTCTTATTTCAAATTATAATTTCAGTAAAGATAGAAAGACCAAATAGACAATTTTCATTAGAGGCTCTCCAAGTATAAAAAAGTATTTTGTATTTCTCTTGTTCAGTGAATGGGCACTTAGCTCCTGCACATCCCTCCAAGCAGATGTACGTCATTGCCAGTGAGATGCATTACAAGTGCCTGAGTTCTATTAAAAGGCCTTACGCCACTAAGAATGCTGGTAAATTAGATAAACTTTTCAAATGTGTAGGCTGTTGTTTCCACAACAAAATGTTGTAGAATTTTTCAAGACCAGACATCCAACAGTTAAAACCCAGAATGCGTTAATATAGGCTTCAGACAGTAAGTCTGACCATCACTTTTTGAGCCCACTTGCCCTGGAAGAAGCAATGGCACTTCCATTAAAAACTGTTACTGAAAACGTTCAGAATTTTCACCACTCACTTTATGCTTCTTCAACTGAATTTTTATCATAGTTGAGGACATGCACATTTGGAGTTTGGTCTAAATGGCAGAACTGAGAGCAAACAAAACTAATCCAAGTGTCATTGAATAATGATATACAGGAAGAGAAGCAGATGAATAAATCTTTGTTTCTTTTCCTAGAGTCTCAAGAAATGCACACTTCAGGAAAACTTCTGTTGTTTTTTAGTTAGTGGACAACTACAGGTATGGAAAAGTGCTTAAATTCGTTATCCTGTCCTCACCCACATCTACTGTTTTAGACTCATGATTTGTTCCTTGGTGATACCAGAAGGGAGAGATAAGTTCTGTTCTATGCCAATACCATATTAAGGACTGCTACAGAAAGTGGTAAAAAAAAAAAAGGATATTTTTTTTCTTTTCCCTCCTCTTCCAGATGTTATGGTTATACCCTGCCTGTCTCTAAACTCAATTGGGGCATTGTTATCCGCTGCCATATATTTGCTAAATTGAAGTGCATATGCATCTGTACTTGTACATACTTGTACATTAAACAACTAGCACAGTAAAGAACTCGCAGTCTGGCAACGGGATTGAACAGGGTGGCTCATAGCAGGGGATGTATGTCAGAAATTGTACATTAACCTAAAACAGTGCCTCCAAAAAGCCTTGCACAGACCCAGGTAAAGGTGTAATACCATTATCAATGAAAAGCGAAGTAGATGCTATTCAGCCTGAAACCCAATAAAGTCTCAGCAAATATAAGGACTATCATTCTGTATCTTTGTTAAATGTGGTCTTAAAAATATTTACTAAATGGCTAACCACGAGACTAAACAAAAGCATTACCACCATTGTAAATCAAGATCAAGGCAGTTTCATGCCAGGCAGGGAGGCAGCTGATAATTTAAGAAGAGTGCTACAGATATTATGAGAGGTGAGAGATGATGACGATCCCATTGCTGCTTTTTCTTGAGATGCCGAAAATGTATTTAATAGGGTAGGATCAAATGCTGATATCTACAATATGCCTCTTGCAAGTTTTGTTTTGGATTAAAACTCAGAAACCTAATTAAAACAATTTACTTTCACCCATTAGCCTTAATCCTTATGAATGGCTTACTGTCTTCTCTGGTTATTTTACCAAGAGGCACTTGAAAATGATGTCCTCCCTCTCGTGTCCTACTTTGCACTTGATCTTGAACCTCTGGCCATCCTCTGCATTTTTATTCCAAAAAATATTTGTCATCCAGAAACTATTGGTATGTGTAGGTGACATCCAGACAGTTATTAAAATGCATTTTCAAAGAACAACAAAGACTTCTGATGAAAATAGCTCAATTTCATTTTCATGTCCAACAGGATCCTCTTTCCTTCCCTTGCAAGACCAACCTCTATCTCCATTAGAATGCACTGGTGTACCAGAGTCATCAGATCTAAAATTTTGTCTAGATACACAAATAGCTCCTTTGCAGCACTGCAGATTAAGCCCAAACTCCAATTGTGATCAATTAGTGTTAAGAACTTTGCTTTCTTAGGGCTCTTTTTAAACAAAGTATTATGCCCAATACTTTAAAAACATGGGTTACTCCCCCAAGAATCAGGGCTATCATAATTTAATAGTTTAAAGCAACAAAGCTCTGCCAACTGCATAATGAAGTTCCTAATTGTAAGCACTTAGCTTTTAAGTTTCAATAATTTTTCCAAAGTGTTAAATGCTTACAAGTAAATTTGGAAGGAAAACAAAAGGAAGAGAGAGATACAGTGAATGATAAAAGCACAGAAAATCACTTAAAAGGTTTCAAAACTGAGATCCTCTGAACTGTAGCCTTTCAAGGAGACTGTTAACATTAAGAAGCTTAGAAAGACGCAGCTTAAGTTCCTCTCCATTTGCAAGCAGTATACAATCCATCCATTTGCTCTAAAGAAACAAAGTATTTTTAGCAGAACAAATTTGTAATAAAGCTGACTGGGCTTTATGACTCACTCTATGGATCTCTGCATGTCAGAGCCTGTCAAAAGCATTGGAAATATTAGTAATCCATGTACAGTAGCATTTACAGCTGTTAAGAAAAACAAGACTCACTCACTGGATGTTGAAAGAAATGTCCTTGAAAAATCTTAAAACACAGAGAAAACTACATAAAACCCCCTAAACTAAGATATTATTGCTGATTATTTTCTTGTACATTTCTTGCGATGTTTTTAAACCTTTTCATTATACTGGAAAAATCAGCTTGCCAGTGTGTTAGCTTAGTAGGATGGATATTGTTGACTTCAGTTTCTTTTTTCCATTTTTTCAGTTTTTAAACTCTTTATAAAACCCTGCATTGCCTGACGTATTTTACTGTGTGCACACATCCAGCTAGAAAAAATACAGATAGGTCTCCAGGTAAAAGCCACAGAATTCCTGAGGTTGGAAGGGATCTCTGGAGGACTCCCTGCTCAAGCTGGGTCACCGAGAGTGAGTTGTGCAGGACCATGGCCCATTGGATTTTGTTTATCTCCCAAGGACAGAGACTCCACAACCTTCCTAGGTAACCTGTGGCACTGTTCCAGCACCCCCACAGTGAAAAAAACCCAAACCAACCAAAACCAACCAAAATCCTCAAACCCCCAAAAACTCCACACCACTATTTCAAAAGCAATCTTTCTTCCTTCTGTAAAAAAAAAAACCAAACCCAACTGTGAGTATTTATTAAGCACATACAAATAGGAGTACCAAGGTGCCTGCATAAATGCAATTCTCTTCTGTATTTACTTATTTCAATAGGAAATAGCCCTTTCAGATGAAATCTCCAATGATGTCCTCAGGAAAAACAAAAACAAGACAGGAATATGTATCAGTATACATTTCAACATAGAAAGCATGTCAAAACCAGCTGCACACCCTATTTTCTTGAGAATAGAAACTGTAAATTCTGCCAAACTGAAACATTTAGTGTAATATGTTATACTATATAATACATGAACTTTTACAACCATATATATTAATATTCAAATATTCCTATTCTGATTGGGTGCAGAGCATATTTATTAGGTAGCATATCAAGTGCAATGCATAGAATTGTATGTGTAGAAATCATTATGATACATTCCATATTAAGAAAAGGATGGGCAGAAGCATGGCTTATGCATGACACATTTTACTACACCACAGGCAGAGAACAGTTTTTAACAAAGAAAAATACATGAAGCCCCACTTTTAGAAAACATTCCATTAGTATCTTGAGTTTTTAGATGGAGTAAGAGAAAATGTCATTTTAAAAACTCAGCTGACAGTTCACCATTACTGCTGTAAACATAAGGTTCATGTTCATTGAGCACAACAGCAACCTCTCTTAAAATCTTTACTTTTTTTGGTAGTTGTCCTTCTCCACCTCCTGTAAGGCCCCTTAAATATGTGACTTTCCTGTGCTTTGAACAGGTCTGCATTTAGAAGATCTGAGAAAGATCACATTTCCTCAGTAGTTTCATTTCAGGGGAGCTTGGCTGGAGGCTTTTCAAAAGAGAACAGGCAGCACAAAATTCTCTGATTTTCTGTGGCATATTCTTAAGAAAAACTTGGTTCTTGCCTGTACTTTCTAGCAGTGACTGTTTCATATACCCTAAGTGTCTTTACCTATGGCTGCAGATAGTCCTTATCGTTTGAACACCCACAATGATTTTCCCTGACTACTTGTGTATAAAGGTTATAATAAATTTCACCCAGTTCAATTCTAAGACTGACATTTATTGTTGCCAAAAAGTTCAAATGTCTTTGCAGCCAATAATAATATTGGTGTCATCTGTCAGGTCCTTTCCTTTGTGAACTTCTGCCCATTTAAACTAATGGTGTCTTATTTGTTTTATAACTGCTTTTTTTTTCCTAGAAGCTGCTCTTCTCTGAAGCCTTCTCTTGGCTATGTAAGTCATACACCAATCTGGAGGACACCTGCTTTTTAATACTCGCTGCCAGACCTATTTGAAAAGTCAGATCTCCCCTAAGCACATCAAACACTGGTCCCACTAGATCAGAAACACTGTGAGTTGTTTAAGAATGTGGCTTGACATTTATACATAAT
Organism: Megaceryle maxima; assembly: GCA_024605025.1. Lineage (NCBI taxonomy): Eukaryota > Metazoa > Chordata > Aves > Coraciiformes > Cerylidae > Megaceryle > Megaceryle maxima. Next base: position 58,142 of record JANHGN010023411.1, read on the forward strand.
CTGGTCTAGCTGCAGGTGGCTGCTCAAAGGAGAAATCCTGCTCCCCCCAGCCCATGAGCTGAATTCTCTTTCCCTCCCCTCACTTCCATTTGGAAATAAAGATCCCGAGGCCCCCAGCTGAACCAGCTCAGTGAGCTGCTCCAATAAAAAACTTAAGAAATTAATGATGTTTGCTGAACTGACACCCTGGCAGTGGCACAACGTGCTAGACCTGGTGTAAGGGAGAATGAGCTCCTGGACGGGAATGAAAGAAAAATGACAGGATCACCTCTGCTTCTGGTGGCAACCAGCAGTGGGCAGTTAGATTGGATGAGATAAAACATCAAGCAGCGAGTACCTCAGCTAAGGTAAGACAACGAGACAAGACACATTGAAGACAAATAGGAGAATCAGCTGATACGCAGGCATAACACAAGTTCTTGTAAAATGTTTTGTCAAAGAAAGATGGCATTGATTAGAAAGATTAACTCAACAGGGAATGTTCTGAGCTTCAAACTTCCATCCCAACTGCGGTCTTCTTAAAGATTTGAGTAGCTTCAAAGTGAATTCTTACAACATTTTTTCCCCCAAGACAATTTATAATCTAGTTTTTACAGACTGAGCTTTACTCTTATGTATTGCCGAATACAGTCTCAAAAAGACAGATAGGGGAAATGATCATCCTATCCTGAGACCGTAGAATACCTCTGGCGAATCACCATATGGGAGATAAATGGCTACATACAAAAACACAGATGAAGGCAAGAGTTAGTGCAATGAATAGAAAATGTATTTTAAAAGCAGAGCAAAAAAGAAGTGATAAGCTGTGTGTGGAAATTATAGTGCCAAGGTCTGCATCTAGTGTTTGCCAATGTTAACAATTAATTCTAAGTCTGAAAAAAAGTAATTTAAAATCAGGTTAAAATCTATAGAAATTAGCTTTCATAGTGACTTTCATCTGATGATCTGAAATTGTTCGGCAAGTAGTAAGGAATTCGATGCACAGATCATTTGTCTGTTCAGGGAATATTCATATACACATTTAAATGAGAAGAAATTAAATTCCAACAAGAATGTGACACACCCAAGAATATTCTAAGACAGAAACGAAAACTAAAACACAAACCACTTGCCTCTTGAAGACCTATATAAATTTGAAGCAATTATATGATATACGATAACATCTACATGATTAAACATTTCAGCATATTGATTGGTGAAGGGCTTCACAATAGTTTAGAGAACCTTCTCCTGCACAACTGCATCACTGACTTATATGTTACATATTACTAACAATAGTTTGGTAAGAAGATGCATATTATAACCTCTGTGCTATAGGGACTGATTGCTCACCAAACATATTTAACAAACTACTGTATGATATTAATAGATAGTAATATAGTCCCTGGACAATGAAAGTAAGTCTCAAGTATGAAGAAGCAGACTAGAGCCTGACTTTGGCCAGAGTAACTTAACCATATTACACACCCTAAAATTGCATCGGAAATTACAGCAAGTAAAGGCACCTAGGTTAGGTTTTGGAGACATGGAAGTCTAAGACAATCAGAATTTAGGACTAGCTAACAGAGAATCATGAGAAAGCTCTGCCCTATGACTTGAGCAAAACCAAATGGTATGGGAAATGATGCTGATAGAACGGAAGCCAAAGGAGAACAAACAGGAACGGGAGCCAAAGGAGAACAAACAGATGCAGCACATTATAATTGCCTTTAGTCTGAGTGAGTGACAGCTATCACCATACACACAGCAAAAGCAAACAGAGCATTTAGCAAGACTGGCAGTAAGGACTGCAAGGTAATAGAGAGATCCAACAAGCCACAGTCAAGCCAGAGTACAGATTACATGAAGTGACATGAAAGAGCCAGCAGCTGATTAAATGGGTCAGATCTCTGTGTTTTTCCCTGTGAACTCTGTATGCCATGAACATGCACACCCTGTTCTATAGGGTGCATGAGCAAGCACTGAGGGATAATGGTTCCAGTGCAGGCTTGACCAAGCTAAAAAATGGTTGATGAGATTTCAGTACAACATATATTCCAAATGAGGGTAGATTCAACCCCCAAGGGGCATCTGGTACTAATACTGTACTATAGCAAATAAAATAACAGTAATAATAATTTACATTTCTATATACTCCCCTTTAAGGCATCTGAAACTGACTACTGTCAGAGAACAGATGTAGGACTAAATGGCATGTGTCCAATACAGATGAAAAACCTGAATCCTGACTGCCATGTTTATATGAGGAGAAAAAAACCCTCACCAAAAACAAAGGGAGAAATAAGGAAAACCATCTTTTAACTGTAATCTTTATGTGGGTACAGGCAGACCCTAGTAATTTATACTAGGACCTCATTATCAAAAGCCTAAATTGCACAAAACGGTGAAGTTAAGGTAGCAGATCACATAACACAACTGCCTACAACTTCTCTGAGTTGGTCTGTGTCTTAAGTGAGAATACCCCAAGAACTACTCTAGCTTTTACCAGTTGTCAATCACTACTAAGAATTTCAGAAATTCAAGTACATGCTCCATGCCCTGCATATTTTAGTCACAAAAAGCAGGTGCTGTCATGATATCTGGAAAATATTATCTTCAGAAAAGATGTTCCCAAGGAAGGATCTAAAGCTACTGGATGTAGCTTTAGGTCGCCAAAGCAGTTCGTAGTGACACAAGTCACTATGAGACTTCCCATGGAAAAAGAAACCTAATGAAAAGGAAGTTGAGGCTTTCAGTCAAGAAAGCCCAAGTCCAGTTTACAGCTTGCAACCTAGAGTTCCTGGAGTACTAATACAATCCTCATAAGTCAAAAAAAACAAAGAGGCTGTCTTCACAGGAGAGAGAAAAACATCCCAAGTCTGTACCATTTGATTTATACTTGTGAAGGAAAGCTGAGCCAGTTATATGTGTAAACAGGGGTTGAGCTGATGTGTTGCTTTTCTCCTCTTCCATTCTGGGAAATGACTGTGGGTGATCCCTCCTCCTTCTTTACCTCCCACTATTTCTTCTTCCTCCACCAGAAAAAAAAAAGGCAAAAAAAAGCCGTTTGCCAGTTGACAGTGTGAATACCAGCTGAAACACCTGCATGCCAGACACATGCAGCTGTCCTCTCCCATGCCTCTTGCTGACAAGGCATCTGTGCTGCACACCACACACACCAGTTTGCATGCTGTAGGTAAGTATACTTTTAGTATTATTATTCCCACTGCTCTTGTACAGTTCTCTTTACCATTCCCCATAGCCTGAAGAGGGGAACTTCTCCACAATGGATAGAAGCTCAGCAAAAATACCCTGTACAACCCAAGGCAAAGACTTCAAATTCTCTTATGGTACAATCACCACATCATTCTAGTGTTGGGTTACAGGGCAGCATGAAGTCAGAGCCCTCCTCTAAACAGGAAATGCAAACATTTGTAAGGTTAAAACCAGGCCTAATCCTTGACTGCAGAACGCTCGCTCCATTTTCGCAAATTTCTGTGCTTAGATAACACCATCACTGCTGATATCTTCACATTTTTTCTTCCTAGTTGTGCAAACTAAGTTGGAAGCAAACTAAGCACAGCAGGAAGTCTTCCACCTTGAGATTTCTAACCTTATTACAGACGTCCCAGAAAACTGGACAGGAAGGACAGATTTCAAACCAGAGTCAAGTACAAAATTCAAACCTCTGAGTCTTAAGATTATGAAATAGAACTGTATGAATAACTTCTTTCACTTCCTGTCTAAAGGGAAAAAGAATTTCTAAAAACTGTTTCAGATTAACAACTTATTTTCAAAAGTTTCATTTGACAAGATACAACTGAATTTTGGAATTCATTCAAACAAAAGAAATACTAAACATACACGAGATTGTTTCAAAATGCAAGCCAGAACTTACTCAGCTAAGTATTTTTCACCAAATAATTCACCATACTTGCCTATGTTTATAATATCTGTCATTTGATGCCCAAATTTGACCTTCCATAAATACGAATGTTGCATGATTTTTTTTCCCAATAATACTTATAAAGAAAAATGGTCTGAATTTCAAACCTGCAAAACACTTGCAGCACCCTTTCACTTCAATTACTTCTGTTTTGTGGGTCCTCAGCATTTACAGACATTGATGCCTCTGTGCAGAAATATGACTTAGGATCCTAGTATTTGTCATCTAGATTTTAAAACAAGACAAAAGTCTACAAGACTGTGAGATAAAATGAAGATGCATAAACACACACAAAATGCTGTTATTTATATAAAATCTGTTAAATCTTAATTTTTCCAAAACTTAGCAACAAAACTCAAAGGACATTATACATGACATACTTGATTTTTTTTTCCTTCCTAAATCTCTGTATATTTCTTTTTCTTTCTTCTATGATTCTTCTAGATCTCTTTTTAATAGGTTTGCTCACCATTTTCAGATAATAAAGAATATTTTTCAGAAAACAAACAAAACTTCTAGCAAATTGTTTCTGGAAAATTTTTAATGTTCTACCATATTTTTTTTTTTTGCAGATAGCATGGTGAAAAATATTAGTTCTGGGAACACAGAATTTCTAAATGCTTTTTAAAGCTTACAAAACATCTTAATTCTTTTCTCTCAGTATAGGTGGTGGTGGTTTTCTTTTTAATACATTCATGTGAAGACACAGTTACCTATCAGTAGGCAAATAGAGTATCTTAACCTGCCCTTCAAATTCAGCAAAACCAAGTAAAACTAGTGGCAGTGTTGCCATAATAAACCAGACTGGTTTCAATTTCTTCCCAATGAAGAATACGTGTTTTTGCCACTCTCTTGAGTAAGGACAGATGCAGACTCCTAATCCAGCCCACAGTTTCATCCTTTAAATCAGAGACAGTAGTGTAACTAGTCTTAAGCAATGATGCTTAAATGCTGTCCAAACCTGTTTTCCTTTATAGTTCTAAGCTATATGTTAAGAAAAACAGTATCAGAAAGTCATGTGAACATGAAGAAAAGTAGGAGATGGGAAAATGTAAACAATAAGCCCCATAAAACTCATGAACAAACCAGTGCATTTTGAATTGGTCTTTGGTAACCGATGAAAAAAAGTGTTATGAGGCAAATCCTTCACTGGGTCACTCACTGGGGAGACTGGTAAAAATAAATTGCACAGCTCTAATTTTCCTAGCAGCTTCCATGCTATTCTTTGAAACTGAGTAAGAAACCCTTGGCCTAATCCCAAGAGCCAATCTATAGTAAATAGTGCACACTTAATGCCTAAGTTCCTTTTTAGCACCATTCAGACAGTGACTTCAGCCACACAGCTTAGTCATAGCAGACATTTTTGTGGTGAAAGCATTAAACCCACATGCAGCTCTCTTTCTGTGGCCACTGGGGGTCATGCTCCTTTCCCATTAGCTGAATAAATCATAAAGTCTGCACAGACCACACAAGAAGCAAGGCTAGCAAGCCACAGGCAGTGCCTACAGCCTGCTAGTTCTTTTCAGAAGTAAAAAAAAAAAAAAAAGAAAGAAAAGAAAAACAGGAGAGAAAGACAGAAAAACAGCTTAGCTTTAAGAAATTATTTGCTTTTTTAAATTTCGTCTCTTTGAAGTCCCCAGAGATGTGTTTGTTTGTTTGCCTTTTAACCCAAGCAGCTACAGTGAAGAAGAAAAGCAGAGGAAAATAAAAAGAGCGACATGCAAATCCTTTGTCCAACACTGCAACAGCAGAAGGTAAAAAATCCTGTTAGTCTGTTAAATAAAAGAGGCTGTCACACAATATAGGACCTCGTCACATATCCACAGGAAAAAAAAAGAAGAAACACAGATGCTGGCAGATAATACATAATCTAGGACTGAACAAGGAATCAAAATAGTGAATAGTATTTTATACATCAAATGATTTATTCTGCCAATGAAAATGACAGTAACTGAGCAAGGCCTGGAAGTCCAGAGGTTGGTTCAAGTTCTCATCAATCAGGAAACAAGATAAGAAGGAATGTTAAACATACTCATTAGCATGCAACTAATGAACACGAAGAAGATACGCACAGCTCATTATGCTAAGGAGCATTTCTTTAAAACGAACCAAACTTTGCAATATTTTAAAAAGTGCACTGAACTTTAGAGAGACTTTACATAACAGCTTGATTGGCAGCTAGAACATGCCCCGTTTCTCAAAGAACCCAGATGGGGCAGGCGGGGGAAGTGTGTGGGAGGGGAGCTTTTCAAATTATGTTCTGTTCCATGATCCCGTCTAGATCATTTGGATATGCAGTGTTTAGAAAATAACATTTACATGCTTCACTGTCTACATGCTGAAAAACTTTTTTAAGCAGAAAGAACAGCTAAATCGAAGATTGCTGGGTCTATTTATGCACTGTCAGCTGAACCTTTGTTTGCTGTTCTATTCTGTGTTGGCATTTTTGGTGCAATCTAGGATAATTTTTTAGCACAACAGAAAAGCACACCGAAACAATAATATAAAAACAAGCCGAACAAGTCCAAAGGACAACAGAACCAACAACAACAATAAAGAAAAAAAAAGGAAATAAAAAAAAAAAAAAGTACCAGATAGGGTCAGATAGGCTTAGAGTTTTGAAAGCTCTTTCAATCAGCTCTACCAGTAATCCTATATCCTTACCTGCAATATAACTTACTCTTTAGCTATTACAGTTCTCCTGAGCAAAGACAGATAATCATGTTGAATTGTGACAAATTATATGGTGGTTTTGAGATGTGAGCAAGCACTCACAAGGGAGTAGGGCAAGACCACTTAAATCCATTTCATTTGTGACTTAATATTGTGGGTTAAAACTTGTGTGACCTTTGCCAAAGACATCTCATATATGTGTAGGAAAAAAATAATCAAATCCCAAGTCTCAAAAGATTCCTAGCAATAAGATATACAGTTTCTGACAGGTCACCCAAGGCACAGCCTGAATTTTATCATGGAATTCTTACTGAGGGATTAAGTACCACTTTAACCAGAATAACAATAAATAAAAATCCCTCAGTAGAAAAATGTAGAACTGTGCAAAATTTAGGATTTCACTAATTCCAGTGGAACAGCTAGCTTTTAACATCTTTATATGTGTGTTTTCCAGCAAAAGACATTCTTAGACAGCTCAGATAGAGCATCCTTCCTGAAACTGGAGTGCTCAAAGGATCTCTAATACTTGAAATTTCAAACTTATGCAGAAGCTGCTGAGTGATGCAGAAGCGAATGAAGCACAACTCTGTTCTGGCAATTGTAAGCCAATTTTTTAACCTTTTCCTCAGGCAAAACTTGTGTTGATCTCACTGGGAGATTTGCTCGAGTGAGGACAGCAATATTAAACTCCACTAGCAGCAAGAACCAAGGATACCACTTCAATAATTTTAAAATGAAAACCATATAAATAGACTTGTTTTGTCCAAATACGTATGAGCATTAGCAATATAAAACATTTCATAGGCCTGTGTAATACAAGGATAGCTGCAGATTCAAACTTGGCTCCTTTCAAAGCACCCTTACTTGTAACGAGCAAACAATGCAAACATTGTGAGGCCAGATTCTCTCTCCAGAATCTGGCACGGGTACATGCTCTCCAGAAGCTGGCATAAGCCCAGGATAGGGTAACGCAGTATGTGTAAGGGAAGAGGAGAAGGCAAGCAGAAGGGAACCTAAAAGGTTCAGGTGAGGGAGAAATTTCTACCTTTGCAAATGAACTTAAGATTCAGGATGTCTAAATGGAAGAATAGTATCTGACAACTTGCTCTCCATTGGTTTCTTTTGTACTGATGAGTACCATTAACAGTGAAATACAATCAGAAATCCTAGGAGACAGAAGTTTTCCCCACTAAATATGGTGTCTTTCATCCTCACAGATAAAATGCTATATGAACAGCATGAGTGCTTTAAAACTCATATCTTCACGCACTGCAAACCAACCAGCATAATACGTCCTATAAAATATATGAGCATCTCCCATATCGGCAAATGCTGAGAGACCTGGGGCTGCATAGCTTAGAGAAGCTCGGGGGTGGGACTGAAACTTATCAATGTATATAAATACCTGCTGGGAGGGTGCAAAGAAAACAGAGCCAGGCTCTTTACAGTCATGCTGAGCAACGGGACAATGGGCATGTGCTGAAAAGCAAAAGGTTCCCTCTGAACATCAGGAAACATGGTTTTACTGTGAGGGGGACTGTGCAATGGCACAGGTTGCCCAGAGAGACTGTGGAGATACTCAAACGCTTCTGGACATGATCCTGGCCAACTAGTTCTAGGTGGCCTTCCCTGAGCCATGGGTTGGACCAGATGCCCTCCAGAGGTCCCTTCCAATCTCAAACATTCTTTGATCATGCTGATTAAAAAACCTGACATTTTCTAATTTCTATGTTGAATTTGTAATATTAAATACCTTTCCATTTTCAGGCCACAATTTCTAGACAAAACCATAGTAGGACTAATTGCCCTGAAGAAATATGAAAGAATGTATTTCCACGTGTTGCATGAAATGGGTAAGTCAGTCACTAAAGGTTCAGGTTTTCCTATTTTTAAATAAGAGATCAATAGTGTGTATTTTTTACAACATACTATGAAAATCAGCTGACTTTGCAATAACACAATATAAGAAGAATGCCACTCACTCTAATTTTGTATTAGGTCCAAGTATGCACTGAATTTCTCAAGTACACTGCACTAGCATCCCATTACCATTTTCCAACACATGCAAGCACATGCATGTAAAATACAACCACTCTATCCATAAAAGGCATTAAAAAGCCACAAAGGTAAAGCAAGGGGTTATCATGAGATTGTACCAGCCACTAATGTTTTAAAGATACCTATTCTATGGTGAAATCCAAGGAATATCTCATTAATTACACTTTTGCTACCTTCCTCTGAATTCTGCATTTTCAGCATCCCTTAACATTACAACACTAAGATTTTTTTTTCATCTTACTCTTGTTATTTCAGGATTTTACTAACTGATGAGTTGATAAATTTAGGAAAACTGTTAAAAGCATGCTATTCACAGAAGTATAGGTGTATTCACAACAGAGAGGTGTATTCTTTCATTATGAAATAACATTTAAACTGATGGGCAATATCCACAGATAACATGCACGGTGCATAAGAAATTACTGAGAACATAATGAGCATATAGAGCTGTGAAGTGACATTTGCCTACATCCCATCAGTTAAAATTAAACCTTAAAAATTATTATCACAATGAGTGATTATTTTATATTCTTGACTGCAAATGCTACCGGGGCTATACAAAGAGGCTAATACCTTGATATGCAACAGTAGATTAGGAGTTGTTAAAATAAGACTAAATTTGGTTATGTTAGACACTTGTCAAAAGGTAGGAAGTGTTAAGCTTTTTAAAAATATTTCTTAAAAAATGCAATACAATTGGCTTCATTCTGTTTCTAAGAATACTGCTGTTGATCAGATTCTGAGACTGTTATTCCGAATTTTAAAAATGCAGATATAAGAAGTGCTCATTGAAAGGACAGCAGATTGTTCTTCGTAAATGTCAAAATTAAAATACTCTACCAGTTGGTCAAATATTTTCCTAGGGAAAAAAATACATGAAATAAGCCATCTCCCTGAAATTATCAGAAGAAATCCTACTGGTGTAAAACATACTTATCTAACTCTAATAGAGTTATGGCCACAAACTTGAGAGTTGCTGATGTGCCTTATTATGAATTGTTGCTGCTGCATCCCCTCTCCCATTGAAAATCACTTTACTTAGAATGATATACATTTTGAGCATTGGAGTCTATCTGTAAAACTAGTAGTTGAGGCAACAAGATGAGGTTTACATGTCTGTCCACATCAGCACCATGTACTAAAGATGGATTTCATCTGCCAAAAAGGTCAATCCAAACTGCTTGCACAAACCTGTCTTTATGCTCCTGTTTATTATGCTCCCATGTAGTAGATGTCTCGTGCACTAAAACAGTGCAGCCATATGTCAACATCTCTCTGGTGGTTCCGAATGTTCTAAACAAGAGCGAGGGTGCACTGAACCTCCCAAGTAAACTTTATACAACAGATTCAGCAGAACTGTAATTATTTACAAAATGATGGCATGAGAAATCTCTGGATTTATATCTCACTTTAAAGTAACAGGGATTGTGTCCACATAATTCTTGAGTTCATGGTAGGTTTTTAATTTACTTTCTTATTTTTGGTATGATAAGATACAACTCAGCACTCTTTAAAAATCAATGTCATTACTTTTAAAGTTATTAATTTATTTCTAGAAAGTACTTTTCTCTCTCTCTTTTCTTTTTTTTTTTTTTCCCTTTAATAAAGGCACTGTATTTAATTACAGATGAACCTGTAGATTGAGTTATTGGCACTACATGACACTTGTGTCTTGGATTCCAATTATTCCCTGGATAGAAAGGAGCAGGTAAACAAGGAGAGCACAGAATTCATTTATCTGCAGCGGGTAAGTACAAAGCACGATTGGTAGGTAAATTCCACTGAATTCAATTTTCAAGCCTCTCTCAAACCCTGACTTATTTGTCATTATGTCAGGTCCCCAGCTGAAATGCTTACGAATGATTATGTCTTTTCATTGTTCTGTATAGACAGATGGATTGGGGCAGCATATAGTCAGGCCTTCCTGAAACACATCGCACTCAGGGATTCTGACTCTGTCTGATGCCACTTTTACAGGATTATACCTCACCAGTCCTCCCAGGCTCTGAAGTTAAAATTTGCCCCTTTCTCAGTCTTCTTCCTTCTTACTTTTCCAATCTTCTTTTAAATATTTTTTCTCTCCCCCCAAACAGTATGTGCACAACAAATCAAGCTGCTTCTGTAGAATCAGACTAAGTAAGTATGACACCTTGGTTTTTAACTTAATTACACCTCTTCTCCAGATAGCCACAATATTTACAAACATTTGCATCAACTGTTACTTTCACATTTTCATATGCCATTAATATATATTTTAAGTCATTAAATTTCAGCTGGTTTTGTTGCAAAGCTAACTAATGAAATAATAACGATTATTTGTAATACAGTGCTTCTTGTCTTCGGATCTCCAATAATTGAGTATATGAAGTATTTATTATTTCTAGTTTAGGACAAGCAAACAGTGTTAAATGGCTTCTCCAGAATCCAGGGCTTATGGTCCTCTGCTCCAGCCACTCTCCTACTACAGTTTGTTATTCCTCTATGCTGGTGGGCCTCTTGCCTGACTTTAAGACAGTTAAATAATGTAATTAAACAATTAGGATGATTGTCCTTAAATGATCAATTAAGACAGAATTATAAACATGCTTCCTCATTTGGAATTTAGCCTACTTTCTATCTCCTTCTGTGTATCAAAGACAAGGCAGCTAGGCTAAATCCCAAAGTCACTGCACTTCTTTATAATATATGGTTTATCCTAAGCTTATACGAGTGCTGTGTGGTGACTGCTGTTTTCTTAGGGCTTGGAAAAACTTAAATCTACACAGCCAATCAACACAGCCAACAGATGCATTGATTTAACATGAGGAAAAGATAATTTTTATTTCTTGCTGTACTATATATATGTTACTTTCATCAATACCTGGCAAATCTAACAAATAAGTTCTAGAGTTGCAATGAATGTTCATGTTAAGCAGCTGAGGTCTTCTGAAATAACTCAGAACACTCTTAGCTAATTACATTTGGACTGGGGCAATAAAGACCAAAGCCTGTGGTAGCACGGTTACCATACCTGTATTTAAATAATTACCAGGCAGAACTGAGCTGATAGCAATAGAGAGGCTACAGGGATTTTATGGTATGTAAATAAAACTAGCATGTCTAAACCATGTTTCATCTCCAATTGCAGATACTGCAATTTAATTTAATAGGAATAATATTTAAATAAAAGATTACCCACTTAAACAAGTTTTCTCTCCAAGCCTTCCCCTCTCAGTTTTAAGTCACTGTGTTTAGATCCTTTGCAGAACTGGTGTCTTTCTTTACTACTTTCATTCTGTGTCATAAACATTCAGTGTTATTACAGACATCATGGTATCAAACTCCAGATAGTCTGATGTTTTAGGGGAAAAAAATTAGACTATTTAAAGTAATTATAACTTTCCACTTGATAGTTTAACATTCTACGCTCATTACTGAGTCTGCAGGCACTGTTAACCTGTTCTGGTGAGACAAACATGTCTTTTCTAATGTTTACTGAGATACTGTAAATTACTTAACGTACAGCAGAGTACGTTTTTCTCAGTTAATCTAGATCTGATCCCTGAGGGGCTATTTATTACATATGTATACAACCTGTCTGTAGAAGTGAAGTTAATGTAATACGACACAAGTAGCACACATTGTTTAAATGTGTTCCAGAAAGTTAGCAAATTTAGTTAAAAGAATACTTACATGCTCTTCTGCCTGGAAAACAATGAGGAAAGGGGTTCTAAACATTAAACACCGCTGTTCACTGTAGGTGGCCAATTAATACACTGTATCCAAGCTGGAACAAATCCTTCAAATATATACATAAAGCATATAATCTCTTATCTGCTTAGGCATTATCAAAATTTTAACAAATCCTAGTAACTTCAAACACAGCTTTAATGGGATGTAGTACTAAAACATGCAAAGTAAAGAACAGAGTTTTTAAGAACATAATCTGTTTTAGAATGTTTCAAGAGAACTGCTTTGAAATGTAATTATAATCTTAACCCACAAGTAAATGTGTGCCATCTTGCAGAATTATGTTACACGAATTAATATATAGAGAGATAGCCTCATGTTCCTAACACTTATCACAATTTGAGACTGGGGGTTTAGACAGAAGTATCTTAAGATAATCTTGGGATGGTTCTAAAGGGTAGTTAGGTTTGAACACAGGAGCACATTTATGGCCACAAGTTTGGTCCCTGTAAATGTTTTATTTGATGATGAGAGAGAGTTTACTCGAGAGAAAATTCTAGCAGCGTTTTACAACTATTCTAGCCCTGATAAATCATTGGAACATATTTTAATAGCATCTATCTGAACTTCTATGTCTTTATTTCACTAACCTAAAATTAACACAACACATCTTTTTCTCAGGGTGCAAAAAGGCCAGTGCGTGAGTTGCTGCTTCTTCAGACTCTCTCAGCTCTCCCTACACTTACAGTGAAATCTCTCATTCCAAAGGCTACATTTCCAGTTTCCATTGTGTACGCAGAACATGAGTTTTTCACGCTGGTTTGTTTTTTTCGTTCTGGTTTACAGTTCCCTTGTTTGCACGACTGACATAAATGAGACTTATTTTGAAAACAGCAATATGAGTTTAAAATCTGTTCTTTGAAGACACAGTGACAAACTGTCAGGTCATAGAATCATAGAATCATTTAGGTTGGAAAGGACCTTTAAGAAGGTCAGCATGTTCTGTACAGACAGGCACTGTTCAGACACTGCTTTTTGTTCTGAGAAAAAAACCTATTACCTGATGAATTAAATTTCCCTTCTTTTCCCAAAATATGTGGCAATTCTCTATTAAGAAAAGAAGTAGACTATACACATTCGATGCAAGCCTTGTACTTTAATATAGTTAAGCAAACCTTTAGACTATTTACAGACCACCCTGTTAAAGAACCTCAGTGAACTCAGTGAAGATGCTCCTTCTAGTGCTTTGATGTTGAAAGGAAAATCAAAAGCAGTGGTTTTTGGCCATATATGGTAACTGTGCAAGGTGTCATCTTGATCTTTGCTCAGTGAACATCCATGGTCAGATGAGAAAAAAAAGATGCAGAAATATAATTGAAATCTAGGTAGAAATTAGGCAATCATGAAAAGGCTACCACCAAACATAATCAAACTCTAAAAGCACCTCTCCCTCCTTTTTAAGAGCCCTGAGTGCCTTCATAGCTGCTTTCATGCCTGCCTTTAAACACACCAGCTATCACAGTGCAGAGCAGCTCACAGCTCACGTCCTGTGCAACCGTCTCATGGACCTCTGTCAATGCAGCTTGTAGACATTCTAGATCAGGTATCAAAACCAATCCAACAGTAATGACAGTGTGGGGTTTTTTTGTGTTTTTTGGTTTTGGTTTTGGTTTTGTTTTTTTTAGAAATGGCAAAGACCTAGGCTACCACTCCTTTTCATTAATGGTTCAGCACTTGCAGAATCCTCCACTGTCAGGGTTTGGGGTCAGGGAAGACCACTAGACCTATAACAGATGGTGTCTGTTAATCCCCCTCCCTCCCCAAGGGGAAGAGAAAGGGAATAAGGGAGGGAGACATAGCAATTAGAAAGGGAAACTAGAACAGATTTAATGGAAATGAAAATAATCATTTGGGGGTTCTGGTGGACAGCAGGATGACCATGAGCCAACAATGGGCCCTTGTGGCCAAGAAGGCCAATGGCATCCTGGGGTGTGTTAGAAGGGGGGTGGCTAGTATGTCAAGAGGTCCTCCTACCCCTCTACTCTGCCCTGGTGAGGCCTTATCTGGAATATTGTGTCCAGTTCTGGGCCCCTCAGTTCAAGAAGGACAGGGAACTGCTTGAAAGAGTCCAGTGCAGA
>JANHGN010023414.1:0-46603 GCA_024605025.1 Megaceryle maxima
ATAAATCAAACCTATCTGTTTAACTTGTAAACTGTCTCAGCATAAGTCCTTAACCAGGCTCTGAAACAGGTAAGTACTGTTTCAGGGAGAGCCCCAGTGCCAGGCTCCGAGATTGACACAAGCCCCTCAGCCGGGGCTCTGAGACAGAATTCTCAGACATACCTTTTGGCTTTGCAGAACTAATCAATGAAGCTCTTGGGCTCTGGCAGGTAAACATCTCACTCCCACCCTTAATATAACAATAAGATGACTCGTCTGAAGGAGAGAGGAAAGCAAATAACAGAGACAGAAAACTCCAGAATCCCACCCAGAGCAGAAAACAGCCACCTCTAGAAGGGGAAAATAAAACAGAAAATGTCTTTGAGTATCACAGGCCTGGACTAATAATTAACTGAACCTGGTGAATGCTAGGAGAGTTCAAATGGGATCACAGAAAAATGTTATCAGACATCAGATTAAATCACAGAACAGTTGAGGTTGGAAGTAATCTCTGGAGGTCATCTTGACCACCACCCCTGTTCAAGCAAGGCCAACTACAGGATGATGTTGAGACAGCAAATGACAGTAAATAACATGCAAAGAAAAGGAAAGTTGAAGTAAAATTCAATTCCTTTAGGCATAATTTTAAGCTGCAATCTCAAGACATCAATTTAACAGTCTACATTTATTTATTAGCAGGCTATTCTCCAAAGAGCTTCTCTCATTCTACTCATTTTGGATTACATAAGCAATTTTCTTTACAAGACTAAGAGTTGCACAAATATTTACAAGTCCACTGAATTTCAAGGACTCAGCATTTAAAGCTCTCCACCTCTTAGAACTAAGCTAAATTATCCATGTCCCAAACAA
The DNA here is from genome assembly GCA_024605025.1 of Megaceryle maxima. Classification (NCBI taxonomy): domain Eukaryota; kingdom Metazoa; phylum Chordata; class Aves; order Coraciiformes; family Cerylidae; genus Megaceryle; species Megaceryle maxima. The sequence continues at coordinate 850 of JANHGN010023414.1, forward strand.
ATTCTCTCTCCTGTCTCACTCCTCTCTCACCCCACTTTTCTTTAGTTGCAATTCTATTATGTCTCTATCCTGGAAAATTAGCAGAAGTGACTATACAAAGACAAATACTGTATTAAATATAAAAATCTTTCATATACCAGCTGTGGAATGACAGACATTTTCCCTCTCATTATTTCATGCCTATAAAAGGATCTCAAAGAGCTTAGAGGTAATAATTTCTTTTGGGGGTTGATTTTTTAAAAAAATTGCTTAATTCTTAGCATAGTGACTATCCCTAGATGAAGAACTACATTAAAGTTAACAGTTATAAAAGTCAGTCGAATACCAGAGGAATATTGCTTTGCTAATCAGGACAGAAGAAGAAATGATTACTTTTTAAATAACATTTGTTTCTCTCACTTTCCTTCTCCCTCTAGTGGGCAAAAACAATTCTGTCCAAAGTTTTTCTCATACTTGGATGAGATGTCAGGTTCTGTACACAACAGTATCTGTCTTTCTGTACCTCTATCTCCTACTCCTTTTTTACCACTGGAAAAGCTTACTCATATCACACTCATAGGCATTGTGTTTTGTGCAGAGATGTCAGATTACCTGGGCAGCACTGTTTGTTTTCTTACTTCTCACGTGAAACAGCTGTACCTTTGTGAAGGAGAACATGCCACAGAACTTAAGTCCTGTGCTTTTTAGCCTGATCACTGAACATTTGGAAACAATTCTGCACCAACTTATATCTGCCTGATCACATTCACCAGTTATACCACTGCACCTTTCAGTATTAACAAAGCTAATGAAATCTACAAAGAATTTAAATTTCATATTTTTTCAAAGAAAGAGTGGTGTGCCAGTAACATTTGAAATGGTTTTGCTTTCCTAACCTATGAAAAGGAATTCTGCTAAAGTTACAGCAGACGTGCTGGTACAGCGTGTCATGGGAAACTATGCAAAATGCTTTGTTCATTAGACCTTGTCAGAATCCATGCCTTATTAAAGTACTGATGTCTCAAAAGGGTTTGCAGTAGCTGTTACAGCAAAATAAGCCTTCTCTCCCATAGAACACTAAGAATTGAGAAATTTAAATAAAAGCTTCTGCTGTCTCTGAGGGAAGTATGATAACATGTATTTAACCACCCTCCAAAGTTTCCTGAAATAGTGTAAAAAGATGGAGTACTCTGCACTAACAGAGTCATGACAACTAAAGCTGTATACCAAATTCAGTAGAACTGTAGCTGATGAAGAACCAAAGAGAAAAAGCAGAGCAAAGCATCTAAATGATTCTAACTCACACAGGCTTTGCTCATCCGCTATTAGTATATGCTTCAGGTGAGCCCGATGACCACATTTCTGGCAGCTCCACTGAGGATCACTGGAAGTTAGACAGCCTGAAAATACCCATCGAATGGCAATGGGTAGCACAAAGCATAAAACTATCACTGTATTTCTTTTGCATGAACCAGAGAAGCCTGGAAGACCTATCACTTCGAGTTGCATTTGGCACTAGTAGAAAACTGGAAAAAGTGTTCCTAATGCTTCATTAAGAGCATCCTGTGTGGGATTCCTGCTGGCTTTTTACAACCTATCTCCCAGTCTAGGCATATTCAAAGGCAGCTCATCAACAGAACTTGTTCTTAGTTTCCCTTTTATTCAGTTAGAAAGCAAACATTTTCCAGAAAGCCCTTCCCAACTATTGTATTAAGGTGTCTTTTGTTGTTGGTTTATTCTGTTGTTTGTTTGGGTGTTTTTTAAAGTCTTTGTAATTCTACTTATATTGTCATTAAAAAAAAATGGATCATGATTTGTTGGCCCCTATTCTCGGGGATTTCTATCATAAGGAGTCTTCTACAAAGAGTTTTACACGTCTTCTACCATTTTATTGCCAGTCCTGAACATGTATGTAAGTTCCACTACACACATCAGTTCTATTGGTGGCACACATCTCATGTCTTCCCCCATTCTTCACGTACTACAGTGAAGTAGTAACTGACCTCTCTTCACACATCACTAGTAGTAGCAGCTCTTCTAGCAAAGGCAGAAGGGTAACCGTATCTCTTCCACTGCTAGGCCTGCCATTTCAGTTCAAACTGAGAACCATCTACAGCTCTGTTCCAACCCTCCTGCCATGAGCATGGACACCTTCCCCTACATTGGGCTGCTCAAAGTCCCATCCAGCCTGGCCTTAAACACTTAGAGGGATGGGGATTCTACAGCTTCTCTGGGAAACTGTTCCAGTGTCTCACCATCCTCATGGTAAATAATTTCTACCTAATATATAATCTAAATCTACCCTCTTTCAGTTTAAAAATATTATGCCTCATCCCATCACTACACTCCCTGATAAAGAGTCCCTCCCCAACTTTCCTGTAGGCCTCCTTTAATACTGGAAGTACTGCTTTTAAGGTCTCCCCAGAGCCTTGTTTTCTATCAGATAAACAATTCCAGCTCTCTCAGCCTGTCCTCATATAGAAGGTGCTCCATGCCCTTGATCATCTTTGTGCCCCTCTATGGACTTGTTTCAACAGGTTCATATCTTTCTTACTACTGAGCTGGATGCAGTACTCCAGGTGGGGTCTCACAAGAGCAACGCAGAGGGGCAGAATCACCTCCCTCAACCTGCTGGCCACTGTTTTCTTGATGCAGCCCAGGATGTGATTCGTTTTCTGGGCTGCAAGCTCACATTGCTGGCTTATATTCAGTTTTTCACTCACCAGCACCCCCAAGTCCTTCTCTGCAGGAATGTTCTCAATCCACTCATCACCCAGCCTTTGTTTGTGATTGGGATTACCCTGGTCCCTGTGTAGGATACATTTATGATATGGTTTATGACAAACCTAAAGAAAAGTGCATAAGCATATGCAATCATGAGAGATACACCTCTTGCACTAGCCCAGAAACTAATTTCTCAATTAAAGAAGAGAATCATTCATTAAGAGAAGGAAGAAACACAATTGCTGACAGTCAACAGGGAAATCAAATTAGACCAACTCATTATCTAAATGTTTTGATTTAAAGGCAGAGCTGTTAATGAGCTACCAAGAGCTATAATTCTCTGTGTCCAATTTCAGCAAGAAAATTAAAATCTTTCAATAGATTAGAAAGAAAATAAAAACCAAAACATGAAAAAGCTTAAAATATCAGAATATTGGCATTTTCTCAGCTGTTGGAGGGTGGCTTTTTGGAGTAGAAGGATTGTTTTGGTTTGGTTTTTTTTTTTCCCCTATTGTTGATTTACCAGCTGTACAACAAAAGAAAAGGATTTTCTAAAGTTAAGAGGTAGTTCCCCAGAAATGAGATGCTAGGGTCAGCCCTGCTATGTCTAGCCATATATGATGGTGAGGGCAATTTTGTACAGCTTTTTTGGGAGCTAGTGGGAAAGTTTCTTGCACAGCTCCTGTGTAGATTGAATAGAATGGCAGAGAGAACCAGGGACAATTTGAAGATTACAAGGGTGAACTGTGTGCCAAAACAGATTTACTAGATCAACTATCATGCATGCAAGGAGTAAAATGTATCTCTAACAGAGATACAGTAGCGATATGCTCATTAAGCTACCTGTACTTCTTGTAAATTCATTGCCCTTTATCATAAGCAATCAAAATTATACAATTGTCAGAAAGGTGAGAATTGGTGAGCTAACTGCAAATAGTGTAGCTGTAGATCTAACTATTAAAAGAGTAAAAAATAATTAATAAGAGTAAATAAAACAAAAGAGATTAAATTAATGGTTACAAAGCTATATCTCATCATGGTATGGTTAATAGCTAATATGTCATTATAACACTATAAATTTAGATGCCTGTGACACCAATTATTAGGTGCTGATATTAATATATTGTTGCATCCTCTGTCCAAACAGCAGCAATAATACTGATACTTGCTTTGCCTCTATGCTGGGGAGGGAACAAAGTTGGAAGCAGACTGCATTTTGGCCCTACACAGTCTGCGGTGCTCCTGCCTCTCAGGAAATCACCAGAACAGACTCCTGTGGATCTCAAAAGAATAACAGGCAAAGAAAGGGTTGTCTGAAGGTAGCAGCACTTGAAATCACATGCTCAGCATTGGTTTTGCTATAGCTTCTTCCAGGGAACGTCTGACCCAAGTAGAGGCTCTGCCCACTTTCCTATTGCAAGACGGGTATCAATAAGGGCAGAAAAAGAGACTCTTTCCCTCAACAGCAGTATTATGAAATCTCTCAGATGCCTTGTTGGAAAGGTTTAATAGCATTGCGGTACAGGTGGTACTGTAATAATTTGCTCTTTGTTAGTAGCAACTAAAAAGACTCAAAGGATCTGAATTCTTACCTGAAGGAACCATATCCCAAAGCTAACAGACTAATATACAATTAAATCTTTTGGCCTTTCCTCCAGTGGACCTTTCTCCTTAGAAATAAACTGACACAGCTGTTCAAAAATACATTCTGTAAGATTATGGAGGAAGTAAGAATTTCACACAAAAATTTTGCTTAAAATAACTAAACTTACATTGCCTGTAAAACAAATTCCGTTAGCATGCTTGTAGATCAGCTACAGAGCTGTAGTGGTATTTTAACAAAGATAAAGACACAGTTTCTTTTACTATTTACTGAGAGGAAGACAGACTCAAAAGAACAGGCTCACACACACTCCACAACTAGTCAGCCTGATTATTAAGTCTCAGCATATTAAGAAAGATTGGTGAATAGCTGAGTTGTTCTCAGCAAAACCAACTTATAAAGCGTTCACTCATTATGAACCTGTCAACTCATTGCCTTGAAGTTAAACCATCTGGCTGGGATGATTCTTTGTTGTTTCCTAAAATTGAAAGAAATTTCCCTCATGCACTTTGGTTATGAAATAGTCATTTATTATCAGGCCATTGTTCATCTGTCACAATTATTATAAAATCTTCATCTGAGACATAAAATTGTATTGTGTATTAGTGCAAGACCATGTGGGAACCATGCTAAAGCAAGTGTCTTTCATCTCCCTTAAATTATTAGGATTGAGGTAATGAAGTTCAATAAAATGCATTATTATGGTAGTAAAAGTGTTGTTTCATCAAGTAATAAATGTTATATTTGTGAAAATGAACATTTTCTCTCTGATCTTTCTAACTGGACAAACAATTTTTCTTATGCCTTATAATATAAAAAAAATGCAGAGTCCTTTAAGTGGATTCTAAACTCAAGAAAAATTCACAGGATCAGAATCCTGATGAAAAACTAGGAGCTTTATTATTGACTTTAATACAATCAACAGAGTCTAGAAATTAAGACAAAAAGGAAGTGTGGGATTCTTATGCTTGCTCTGAACTCTTTATGCCAAGTGAAAGGGACAATACTTAGCAAAACACCTAAATTACAGTAAAGTACAAGCATTGCCTAAAAGAACCTCATAAAAATCTTCCTGAAAATTCTACATGTATCCAAAAGACAGTTCTTACTACAGGATATTTCTTAGTGTTCCCTTATAGTGATGTCCTGCTCCCATAGAATTACTTCTGTTTCTTGCAAATTCTCTGAATAATCTAGACCTTATGGTACTGTTGAAATCTCACTGTAGATTCCCACTGGTCATACGAGTGGATAGTCCCAAGTAGTGTTGGGAGTCTCCTCAGTCCCTGAGACAAGTTTTGCTTGCTAAAGGGAAGGATTACAGACAGCAAAACCTTTCTTAAGTCAAATCTGGACAGGCCTTTTCAGAGAACTTCATGCTAGTACAAATTGGATTTTTCATCAGCAAATTTAACATTGATGTGAATGTGATAAATGGAGATGGTCAGACAGGAAAAAATGCTGTTTCACTGAAGCTGAAACATTCTAACACATCAGTTTTGATAAAGTTTTTGTCAGAAGGAAGCAGAGAAGAAAAGATCAATCACCAAATTCTTAAGTACCAGTGAAATAACCTGGTTTGAAGAGTCCTACAGAGATCTAGCATCATGTTCCCTCTATGACTGATTAACCGTCACCTGAAGTGATAAACTCTGCTCAACAGGAAATTAACTACTACACCAGAATCCTCTGTACATTATTGTAAGTGGAAAACTGTACCCTGGGAATTCTCCTGTGACAAAGGCTCTTTATCTACTTTTTTAGAGTTATTGTTTTTTATTAACTTTGTATGAAACCTGACACTGTTGGCTGTCCTTCCCACCTGAAGCCCCAAAACCTGTGTGTGTGATCGTTTGGTAATAAGCACTTCATCCATAAGCTCAGGTTAGTTCTCAGTTATTTGTGAAACTGTGGTAACAAATTCAAACATCTGTAGCATACCAGCTGAGCATGCCAGGCAACCACTGGCTGCCTTCATCCATTTCCCTAAAAGTTCAAAAGGGCACGATTTCTTCTGAAAATCAGAATTTGCCAACACTGTTTGCAAACCACAGACTTCTTCTTTATACATGTAACCCTTAGCATAAAATCAGCGAAAAGCAGTGAGAACTCAAAGCTTATGACGTTTCTTAAAAGATGTTACTAGAATTAGGGCTCACATGATCTTCTTTGAGCTGCCTAAAAATTAGGCATCTTGTCATTCTCTATGACTCAAAGAAGTTTGTTATATCCAAAAGATAATTTCACTCATTCTAAAACAATGATGATATATCCAACTTTTTATATTCACCATACTTATCTCTGTTCCTGTTACCTGAACTGGAAGCCCAAACAATTAATGTAAACTAGATACTGACATTTTATACACCTGGTAAATGATAAAAGAAGCTCTATTGTCTCATTCCAATTATATTGCCTAATTTCAAAGGAAATTTGTTAATGGAATGTTATTCTAATTTCCAGTTGCGTGTAATTAACTCACTCACTGCAAATGTATCCACACAAACAACAGTTCAAATCATGACTGCTATCAATGTTTCTGATAACTCCCATTTACTAGGCTGTGGTTCACTCTAGGCATAGCTTTAAGCAAGAAAGCATTTGAGGAGTGCATTTAAAGCCACCTGATGGAATCAGTCTAGAACAAGACTGAAGCTTGAAGAAATTAAATCACACAAAGAAATCATCTGACATATGTATAGTATGCATATCAGTTCCTCAGCATCAGATTTTGTGCTCTATAGTAGGCAGCTACAACATCAGTTTCTCAGCATCAACATTCGTGCTACAAATCTACTTCTGCTTGTCCCAGCTGTTTGCTATGGTAGTCACAGTCAGAGACTTGGAGGAAACAAATCTCTTCTCTTTCCCAGATCATGTGTATGAACTGCTTGCACTCTGGTATTTACAAAGAAGAAATCTTAGAATATGTTAAAAGGATAATATAATGTGGTCTGGGCTGGTCACAGAATATGTGGGGTATCCCTTGATCAAAGATAAACTCTGGTGATAAAGAAACACACATCTGTTGTTTAGTTTGGATACAGACATAGTCATTTGTGGGCTCACTTCTTCACACCATAACTGCCTCCAGTAAGTGATACAAAACATACATTGCAAAATAATATGTACAGAAACAAAAAGCAGATGGATTCCCATGAAGTACTCAAAGGGATTCTTATGGGGTTGTGCATAGAAAACCAAATGCATGCAAATTGTGAACATCATTTCAATGTGTGGTCATGCCCATAGCATGCATTTCCCACTTCTTCCCTCATTCTAGAACACAATGTAGCATTTTCAGTTTCTGTCACTTTGATGCTTTTGTTAACAAAGTGTCTAATGACCACCACAAGACAGAGCAGTCACAGCTACTACTGATTCCTCTAAGAAGGTTGTGGCTCAGCTACATGAAGGAGAAAGCTTGCACACTGTATAGCCCACCATGCCAAGTTTCAACAGGAGTGGCAGAGACTTGCTGTGTAACTTTCTAATGCAACCACTTGCCTCACACTGGGAGGAAACTGCATATAAAGTTAACTCAGGCTAAACACAAACGTTGGAAGTGATATTGCCAAATGATCTTCCAACACTGGTCATGTCTCTGTCTAATTTCAGGCCATGGCACCAAAAAGTAGTATTTATTGCATTATAGCTTATAGTGTCTTTAGGACGTGGTTTAGGAGTCATGGTAGTGTTGGGTTGACAGTTGGACTTGATCTTGGAGGTCTTTTCCAACAGTAATGATACTATGATTCTATAATTGATATACTTTTGTCAGTAACCATTATTCCAATCATAATTATTTTTTTTCCATTTCCAGTTTTAAATTGGGGTGGAAAAACAAGGCAGCTTCTAATCAATTTACCAAATTTAACATGAGGAGAATTTTAAATTTTAAAATGGGAACTTTAAAAAAACTTTTTTATGATTAAAACAAGTACAAATGGTCCATTTTCCCATCAATCAAACACAACATGGTAGACTTTGTGCATGAATGATACAATGAAATTATTAAGCAGCTCTGATTCACGTTTTTTAATCAAGGAAAAAAAAAAAAAAAGAAGTAAACTAGAACTGTTTTTAAGTATTCTACCCCATCTATTATTTTACAGGTTAAACATTTATTACATTTACAAATTATTTACTGCAGAATTTTTCCCTAAGGTGTTTGCAAATTTGATGTCACCATGAAAGATTAATGTGTGTTTAAGCAAAGCAGAGTAGCCTAATTTAATTACTTAGGACAATTCTTAAATAATGCTTTACTGACTGCTCAGCAATTAGATGCACTGCCTTAAGAAAGATAAACTAACATGTGGTGTTGTGGATCTCATTTGACAAGAAGACATTTATTTTCATTCCCTTGTCATTTGCTTTTAAAATCTTCAGGTGTGCAGTATAGTTAGTTTGAGCAAGACTGGGTGGGGGGGGGGGGAGGGTTTGAAACACAAGTATATATCTGATGTAAGGAATTACTGAAATGAGAGTACAGAACACTGAGAGTCTGTAGGGGCTGACAGAAATGATAGTGAATTGATTTGCATGTGGCCAGACGCTGAAATCCAATCAGAACACTGTGAAGGCTGTCATAAAGGCACTCACAAAACAGACAGCAGTAGCTACCCAAAATGCAGACTTACTCCAACCAAAAATTACCCAGCATTCCAAGAGACAAAAGTAAATTACAAGTTCAGATGTCAGGTGGGAATATACTACTACTCAACACATTCCTAAGTTTTGTGAATATTTCTTTTTTGGAAAGATAACCAAGAATGTGCACACACTCACTCACAAAAGGGAAAATCTCCCACTCAAGGGTACCCAGCAAATGGAATGACTCACCCACAAGGGGCAAGGGCTCACTCAAAGATATATCCAGAAGTATTTACTCACCAAAGCAGGGTGGTGGGAGCTTGGGGAGAGGGTGTGAAGTTTCCTTGAGCAGCATCCCAATCCAAGGGGAGAGTCCCCAACTGCAGACCTGCTGCCTGAGGACTGACTCAAATCCACGAAGAAGCTCCATTTGTACCCTAGCAGAGTAAGATTTGTGGTCATTTCTAATTATCTAGGGCAAGCACGTGACAAAAGCAAGGTGACAGCCTGAAGCAAAGCAATTAGGTTTTAATGGCCATGAAGGCCTGATCTGTATCGAGTCTTTGGCAAGTTCCAGTCATTGTAAGGGCCTGTGCATCTGCCAAAGGGGCCAGTGGCTCCCTGGAGATGTGACCCTCAGGGGTGGGTCAGGTCAGGACCTGGCAGTCAAGGCCCTTCCCTCCACCCCAGCCAGGGGCATTGGGCACCTGCCTGAGGACAGGGATGGGCCAAGGACAGGTCAGAACATGGACCTATAGGCGGGCCTGGCTCAGCAGGGCCCATGGCCATTCAGGGCAGAACTATGGAGAGCTGGACACCAGTCCTGCTGTGGCATCTCTAGGGCAGGGGCTGATGGCTTCAAGGGGTTGACATGGGGTCCTGCTCTATGGGTAGGTGCAGGGACTTGTGGGGACTGAGCAGAGACAGTTAAGGGCTGGTGATACCCTCAGGGCAAAGACACAGAATTCAGAGACAAACAATATAGTGAGAAGCCTATTGATCTTAATATGTCAAGAGCTAAAACTAATTAGCAGTATCTTCTAACTTTGTTTTAATATGGAACATAGCTGTAGCTGTGGCTGTTTGTAAAAACATCGAAAACACTGGTGCTGTTCTGTCACTCTGCCAGATGAGGAGTCCTCTGGTAGTCACCAGAAGACAAAATGCAAACTCAGTTCCTGACACTGACTATATATCTTTTGAGTTGTCCCAGCTATTGTGACTATAGGGACCGAGCTAAATATATTCCAGTGGCATTTTCTTGAGCAATCACCTGCTTGCTTGCCTGATTACTAACACATAGAGAAGTTCATGGGTACTGTGGCCAGCATTTAGCTTCTGCTTTGCACCTGCCTTCTATGCTACATGACACAATCTTGGTTACATCTGCAAAAATTTCAGATGCAAGAAGTGACATTTTTCTCATCTAACTTCCCCCCCATACGATGTAGATGGAAACGGTCAGCCTAGCTGCCCCTTTACAGTCAGTAGAAAGAGGATGTCAAGGGGATGTCTTACATATTCATTAAGGTATTCTAATCATTAAGCGGTCTGTGTTTTGGGCCAAAATCTGCACCATAAAAAGGATTAGATAAATATTTCATTAAAATACCATTTTTCCACTGCAAATGACATTTTGCTGCATTTTGCACAAGATGCTGAATTACTGTTTTATCACCTACTCAAAGAGCATGAATTCTTAAATCTATTAAGAATGTACATTAACACAATGCTGCCCCACCCTCTGAGGCCTGTCACTCAACCTCTCTCAACCCACCTCACTGTCCACTCAACTAACCCATATGTTGTGAGTTTCCTAATGAGGGTGTTATGGGAGACAGTGTCAAAAGCCTTGCAGATGACACCCTCTTCTCATCCCTCATCTAACCAGCCAGTTATGACATCACAGCAGGCTATCACATTGGTCAAGCATGATTTCCCCTTGGTGAATCCATACTGACCTCTCCCAATAACTTTCTTTTCTTCCACATGTTTTGAGGTGACATCCAGAACAATTTGTTCTGTCACCTTTCCAGGGATGGAGGTAACACTAACTGGTCTGTAGTTTCTTAGGTCATCCTTCTTGCCCTTTTTAAAGGCTGGAGTGACACTGGTCTTCCTTCAGTCCTCAGACACCTCTCAAAGATGATGGAGTGGCACAGCAATAACATCCCATTGGGGCCCATGGATTTATGGACATTCAGACTGGCTAAGTGGTCTCTAACCTGGGTCTCCTCTACCAAGAGAAAGTGTTCCTCTCTTCAGACCTTTTCTCTTACCTCCAGGGTCTGGGATTCATGAGAGCTGGTGTTAGCAGTGAAGACTGAAGCAAAGAAGGCATTCAATAACTCCACCTTATCTGTGTCTTCTGCCAGTAGGGCTCCAACCTCATTCATCAGCAGACCCATTTTCCCTAGTATTCCTTTTTCTATTGATATACTGAAAAAAACTTTTGTTGTCTTTGATGCCCTTTGTTGGATTCAATTCCAGGTGGGCCTTAGCTTTCCTCATTACACCCCTGCATTCTCTGATGACATTCCTGTACTCCTCCCAAGTGGCTAGTCCCTTTTCCCACATTTTATAAACTTCTTTCTTCCACATAGTCGAGCCCTTGACCGGAGCTGTGGTCCCGCAAGGAGGTTCCAGCGCCCTCCCCGCAGCTGCGGGGCCGCTGCGATGCCGCCCCGACGGCCGTGGCGCCTCAGCGCCCTCGCCTCGCGACAACGACGGCGCCACGCGCTGGCTGATGCGCCGCGCTCCGTGCCGCTCGCGCTCCCCACGGCAGCGCTGGGTGGCAGTGGGGTGGCCGCCTGAGGTGCTGCTCCTCCCGGGCTGCCTCAGCTGCCGCCCACAGGCTGCCGGCCCCCGGCACAAGGAGATGCTCTCCTGCCTTCCGAAGGCCCCCAAAAGAGCCCAAAAAAAGAGCCAAAAAGAGCCAAGACTAGCCCTTTGCCGGCCCTTTCTGTCGCAACTTCCCCTCCCCAGCGCGGACTCACCGCACTGGAGCTGGTCCCTCGGCGAGTGGACGCCCTCGCGAGCGAGCTGCCGTGCCCCGTGTGACCGCTCCGTGCACCGGGTGCCCTCCCGGTGACGCCTCTCACCGCTTACTGGATCAGCGCTGCCGAGAGCTGGTTTTAAGCCTGTAGTGTCTTGGCGAATGCCGCTGTGGCGGTTCCGCCTCGTTCGGATCTGCCGCCAGTGGGGCTGCTCCGCCCGGCACGGCACAGCCCAGCCCCTTTCCCGGCTCCCAGAAGCCCCCAAATAGCCCCCAAATAGCCCCCTTTTGCCGGCTCTTTTCACTGCGATTCCGTTCCCCAGCGCGGACTGGGCTGCACTGAAGCCAGTTCTCACGAGGAGGAGAGCCAAAGGATCCAAACTGAAATCAAATTACGATATTTGCTGCGGAGCCTAGATTCAGGCCACCTAAGTCTGCTCTGGACTGAAGCCAAAAGGGCCATCGAAAAGCTCTTATGGGGGCTTTTTGAACCCGGGAAAAGCAGTTTCTTTAAACTCTGTACTAGGTTCAAGATTTAGTCCATAAAATCTAGGCAATAGCATGTTTTCTATTAAGAGTCTTTAGCCTTTGGTCTGTATAACTTCGGGCTAAGTCCTTTCTAGATCTAAGCAGTATCCAGATCAGATTTGATTTGCAAATGATCTGCATCAGTTTTGCTGGTAGTGGTAAATATAATATGACTTCTAAGTATCAGACTTGCCAGCATTTGATGGAAATCTTCAAATTCTGCAGTAGTCATCACAATATGGTAGGTGTGAGAGAAGAAACTGTTAGCTTAAGCACTTTCAAAAAGTCGAACAAAGCAGGAGCCTGACATTCTGTGTTGGAAATACATTAAACCCTTTAGTTCAGGTTACAGCCATTTTTTTTTTAACAGAGTTACTCCTATGTATTGTACAAACAGTAACAATTGTGTTCCTACTATACATTGGGTTGTACCATCAGAAGCGGTGCAAATTTGTTTTTTATTTCAGTAGTTTCTTACACTACCTCTTGTGTAATTTCTACAGTCTGTTTTGTGCTGCTGATTCAAAGCAGCATCAGCCACCCAGGTTTTATACAGGTCCAACAAAAGATCCTAAGAGAAGGGTCAGTATTGTTAGCAGCTGCAGTGAAGCACATGCAGTTGTTTGTAATTTTTTAGTTGAGCTATAGCCCAGGGTTTCACAGGTATGTTTTTTTAAGTTAATGAACTGATACAGATAATAACCTTAAATAACCTGGTAGGGTTTGGTATTCTCATATTTCAGGCTTGTGCATATTTCTGAGGTAATCTGATAGACTTAATACAAGACACCTCAATACAAGAAAGACATCGAGGTGCTGGAGTGGATCCAGAGAGGAGCAATGAAGCTGGTGAATGGCCTGGAGAACAAGTCTTATGAGGAGGGGCAGAGGGAACTGGGGGTATTTGAAGAAAAGAAGGCTGGGGGGAGACTTTATTGCTCTCTACAGCTACATGAATGGACATTGTAGAGAGGTAGGTGCTGGTTTCTTCTCACAGGTAACTAGAGGTAGAACAAGAGGGAATGACCTCAAGCTGTGCCGGGGAAGCTTGAACTGGACATTAGGAAATTTTTTTCACTGAAAGTGTTGTCATGTATTGGAAGAGGCTGTCCAGGGAGGTGGTTGAGTCACCATCCCTGGGTGTGTTTAAAAGCTGTATAGCTGTCATGCTTGGGGATATGGCTTAGTGGTGGACTTGGTAGAGTAGGGTTAGTGATTGGACTCAATGATCTTAAAGGTCTTTTCCAACCTAGGTGATTCTATGAGTCCATAACTGAAGCCAATGCAACAGTCAAACTTCTAGGGACGAGCCCTTACTTTCTAAAAAATTTCTCTGATTAAGTCCAATAAGTCACAAGGTTCAGAATGGAACCCTTTGCTCTGTAAACTCCTAGAGAGGAGTCTAGGTGTGGCTAGATCCACCCTTAGTCCCAGACTTGGTGGATGGTTTATGTCTCAGCATATAGAAGAATGAAAGGGGTAAGGGAAGCCCTACTGTTGTGTCATGAGGTTCTGAAAGGACCACCTTACTCTCCAAACTCCTTCAGAGAGTGCAGCAAGATTCAATCTTAGTCCCAGACTTGGTAAACAGTTTAAGAGTATTTGGGTATGGGGATTTCAGTGGTAGTGATTTAACATGACATTGTGTTCAGGGATTTTAATAATAGTGATTTAACTTGGCATTGTGGGCCCTATATAACTTCAGGGTAGCAGCAGTTTAAAAGTCATTAACTCTATTACGATAAATCATAAGATCAGCCTGTATGATTATACATATAAAAATATTTAGCAATACTTAATCAGTTCATAATCAGTGGGTTAGCTTTAAAGTTTTTTAGATAAGGATTCAGCAAAACTATCTAAACAAATCACATACACTAACACTAACACACTAACAAATACATATACAGGTATAGAGGTTAATGTATGATTTAAGATGTTTCCCTTTCTGCATGTTATAGTAAATTTTGCTATCTTTAGAATTTTATGAAATCCAATTATAGTGAGTTATTAACAATTTTCCCCTTGCCCAATGGTCTTCTACTTCATCAGCCTTTACCAGAAGTGGCTGGAGTCTGCCTGAGCATCCCAACTCAGAGGGAGATGCTGAGACTCAGCCCAGTACAGTTCCAGAGAGCTCCAAGGGGCCTCACTTAGGATCAGTATTTATAGGGTTGCAAGATTATTGACTTTAGCTAGTATTTTTTCATTGCAGCCATGGTTCTTCTTAAGCAATCTTATCACTCTACCAAGTCGTCTATCATCCAGGCAGCAGTGGTTTCAGGTACATTTCCCAGGCAACGGGAGTTTCAGGTGTGGCAGAATAGTTGTCCCTTCTGCTTTTCCAATCTCACTCATGAAGATAGTATTGCTTCAATGCCATGAGTAAGATTTACATTGTTTATTCACACTACAGCATCAATTTCTGTATTAAGAGTTCTATGCTTCTGTCAGTTGTTCTGTGCTTTGTTTGTTACTTAAATAGCCAAAACAAAACCTGTGTTGGTAAATTCACCCTTTAAAGAATTTGAGGTTCTAGTACTGTGAGTCTTTTTCTGTGGGGGAGGAGGGAGGGAGGAGAAGGTACAGCACACCTTTAAATCACTGATTTTAGTGTGCCTCTAACTGTTCTAAAACATGGGAAACAGATATTGCTGTTGGTTTACCCTATCATGAAACTGTTTTCTGGTAGTACTTTGTGCATTTCAGATGTGATCCCTTTAAATTCCTGTCCTATAAAAGCAGTTTCTTAGTGTCAGCAGGAACTGATTACCCTTCATCACTTGCCTCAATGTTTCTCCCAATGTGGTTTTTTCCTTCATGTGAACAGCATATTCCTCAAAATAAATATAGCTCAAATGCCTTGAATAGCAAAACTGTATTTTTGCCTTTTGCTTAAATAATTTTTCCACTTATCCTAATTTTTTGTCACTGTGTATATTAGAAAATGAGTGGCTTTGTAGGCTGCAGGTCATTTATCTCATTTATTCTCAGATTTGCCCATTGATTTCAAAGTGCATTAAGTCATCCTTTTTTTTTTTTTTTATTCTAACCCTATAGTTTGAGTTTACTTAAGCTGCTAAAAGAACTGAATATCCTGTTTTGATTTTAAAACACATTATCAGCAGCTCAACTGCAAGAGCAAGAAAAATTCTTGAGTCACATCCTTTTATCTTGAAAGGAAAAAAAAAAAAAAAAGCCATAATAAAACTTCAGGAAAAGCTGCAGTTGGTGGTGTAGAGTTTTACAGACAAAACTACATGCCTATATAATACACATGATCTATTTAGTATTTTGCTACTTGGACCAACTCTTCAACTGATACTGGTCACCTTTATACTGCCAAAGTCTATTTGCAGTGTCAGCTAACATCAGTTGTAGGTCTAGCCCCTTGATAAGGTAATGTAGTTTATTTTTCTGGCTAAAAAAAAGACCTTCTTAAAAACTGGTTTTGACTAAACAATTTTATATGGCCAAATCTTGTGAAACTCTAATGGCTCTAATTATATTATTACTTATTACCAAGTGTAAACACATTTGTATTTAAAGTTTACATTAGTTTGGACTGTAAAAACAAGACTAATGGAACATCCTCACAAAACTTGTTTTGGCTTAAGTATTTTGCTCAGTGAGAAGAAATTCTGAAACCTAGCCACAATGATCTTTTTTTTTTTTTTTTTTTTTTTCTAGAGGATATATTAATTAGAATATTCACAACTTCTTAATCAGTTGCTTATTACTTTGCCTATCGCAGTGTAACATAGAATATTTATTTATTATTCTCTTAATTCAATCAAATAATGAACCACTGAAATGCCCATAAAGAAACATCCAATATACAGACTTTTTTAGTATTAAAACCCCCACATGTGTATGATCTGCTCTAGGAGTTGCAGTCAAAGGAAACCAAGTTACAAATTTAGGGTTAGAATTTGTTTACAGTCAACTCCTTTTCATTCCATCTGTATTCACAATGAAGGGATATTGATATCTTTTCCAGGATGAGGTATTCCTGGGCAAATTACCTCTGATACCCTTTACAATTTTAGAGGGAAGACTTTGTCCTGCTTGAAATACAATGGAAGGACTACATGACTGTTCATTCTATCAAGGTTCTGGGTGAGAGATTTGGTCCTTGTGGCATGTTAGTAGAGCCTGTAGGCTAAAACTGAGCACAAGTAAGTATCATTGTAATGGTTCTTTTTTTTTTTTTTTTTTTAATTAGATCAAATTCAAAAATAAATAATTCTTCATCTCTTCACACTTCAAAAATATTTTTAATTATTTAATTTAACTGCTTTTGTTATTTTATTTCAAATCGGTATTTCCCTATGGAATTGTTCTATAAATAAACCCATATATAATCCAAACTTCTTTGAATTTCAGCTCTACTTGAATCTAACCACCAGATATGAACTCAATTCTTTCTTTTTCTCTCTCAGTTCCTATATCACTCTGCCCCCTTTGATAAAAGGAGTGGCTCTAGTTTGGATATGCCCAAAGTATAGTAAGAATCAAATGCAGGAGAAATCCAGGATGGTAACCTATAATTAGCTGATGTATTCAGTAATTCCTGACAGGAAGTTGTCTTTTTGGACATCTATTTCCCCAAATGTGCTAATGTGAGAAGTTTTTCAGGGTGTTCAGTTTAGGTTTTGATTACTCAATATACCAGATGTTCTTCCTCCACAGAAATAGCTTGTTAACCCTTTCACTTTTTGTCACTCACAGCACCCTAAAAACCCCACAGGTAAAGCCTCAAACTAGTTTTCTGAACAGCAGCAAGTTCTAATACAGTCCTTACCTGGCCATCACTCTGTTTTCAGCCAGTCATCCTTCAATTGACAGGCACCTTTATTTTCTTTCTAAGCAGCCAGGAATAGCTGAGTGACTCCCCTCCTGGGTCCTTTCCTGTTTGCCCCTAACTAGAGATCTGATTCTTCATCCTGCATAGTTCCTCATACTCTGCACACTCAGTTAATTATCTTTTGATTGACTCCCAGCTCTGCCAGCCACTCTCTCCATTCACTCTTCCGGAACTTGACTTCAGCTCATATCAAGCTCTTCTTCATTAACGACTATAGCTGTCTCACTGCAGATAGCTTCTCAAAGCTCTCTACTTCTCAGACTAGATCACGTGTACATTTCTCAAATGAATTTCATTCCCATTTGAGACCTTGCCAAGAGGATACAGCACATTTCTGAGAGTTGCTGTGGCCACAAGCCATTATTTCAAATGCAAACAGTCATTTGCTTTACTATAGCCTTTAATTAGTATGCAATTAACCTGGATCTGTCATCACTAAATAGCTATTATTATTAATTATTCTATGCTAGCCAGGGCAGCTGAGTTTCTCTTACATTTCCTCAAATAGCACTAACAGTAGATTTCCAAGCACTTCAAAAAGCCACACTATGCCCAGATTGTTAATGTTCTCTGACCTTTGGGGAAGCCTAATTAGAGTAATTGGAGAATTTAAAATGGAAAGAAAGAGGGTAGCAATTTATAATTAAGCCTAAACATTTGGCTCCAGAAAGAGTTCGAAGCAAGTTATATCCTTCCTTTGTGTTTTACCATACACTTAACCAACATGTTCCATACATTGAAGATAATGTTAGAATATAATATGTAATGTGTATATGTATAATATGTAATAAAGAAAATGGAAATCATAACCATTAAAAGGCAGCAGATTCTGCACTGTACCACTGATCACCTGCTCTTTTCTCCTTTTCATATTAGGTACTGTGGTTTCAGAGGCAAAGTGCTCAGAAGCAAGAGGGAACCAAAAATTCTTTGTTCTGTCTTGAATCCATATCTTGTCTGGCGGAAGGAGGAGTTATGAAAGTTGTTGTTTGGCTCCATATTTAAATGAACTCAGTAATATATAAATAGGATATAGCTGCACGGAATACCAAATCTGCATCTTTATTAAGATGCAGACATTTGGTCTGAAATTAATTGTTATGAAAAGTAAAAATATTATCTCTACTTCCCTAGATATGTTTTATTGGAAATAATGACTCACTGACTATTCAGGGCAATTTCCTTGCACATTATATAGTTACACAAAGGGAAAATAGCAGAAATAGGAAATTGAGACACAAGAGAGGGAAGGGAAAAGTCTCTAATAGTGTCCTTATCATTCTCATCCACAGGAAGGATCTGTGTCTCAGACCTTTGGCTTTAAGACTGTCTAGTCAGAAAAAGCATGTTGAGACTGTGAGAATATGGCAACACTGTGAACACAGCAGTATGCAGTCAAACTGTGACTTAGCTTTAGCTGTTAACTCCTGAGCTGAAACCATTCCAGACATATTAGATTCATGCTCTACGCACACTTGCTAGTCCTTCTCAGAGGCAGGCACAATTAACCCAGCTTTAACCTCGTACCTTAGAGAGTCCTACATCCCCACTGCACCACACTGTGGATTTGTGCACTCTCTCTAGAAGCCAGCTCATCTATCCCTGACACTGCACTGCCCGAGTGAGGAGACACTTTGCTGCCATCAGTTACCATTTCCCACACACTATTCATTTCTTTGCTCATTGGTCATGTCAGTTAACAGTCTGCGGAGGTCTCTTCACTAGTAATGTTTCTTCTCCTTTGTGTAGTCTCCAGCACAGGGCTAAGAAGAATGAAAGAAGAAAATTGGGTGAATTCAGCAATGTAAGAGTGGTTCCCCTCCCTACACTTTGAAGCACAGATTCATCCAAGCTCTTCTGCTAAATTAAGACAGTAAGTGACAAAAGCAAGTTTTCCCAGTGAACTAGGACTGGACTGGTTTTAAACCAAACATCTCAGTGCATCAATATATAATGATACTCAAGTTTTAATAAAACAAAAACCATGAGAAGCAGTGACTAAGCTTCAAAAAAGCTATTACCACCACAGCAACATTGGTGCTATGCAGATGGGATATGTATCTAACCCCTTAATTACACCTAGAGCAATTGTTTAGACATTCAGAGGTTTTATTAAAAAATTGCAGGCAGTGTGCTGGCTTATTGTATTAAATTTTAAGCTTGAAGATGTAGACTTTTTTTTTTTTTTTTAATAAATAGAAGGAAATGAGTCAAGAGTCAGACAATACAGTAGGAAAATAATGTTCTGTACTGAAGATGGGTGTTCCTGGAAAGCAGTGTCAATTCATGGTACTCTCTTTGTTGGCCAAGGAAATGGGTAGTTTAAGATGGGCCTTTGAACTTCACACACTGCTGTAAGCATGAGTTTCATTTTACCATTTTTATCAATGTGAGGATATAACAAAGGGAGAAAAATAATAAACAGTTCATGCAGGGCCATCTTAAACTACCAGAACTGTGTGCTAAGTAAATGCAAGTTAAAGCCTTAAGTTATTTTCATTTGCAAGCTCAGAAAACCAGCTATTTTGTATGAAAGAAATGAGGTGTGAAAACCCTCACACATTATGATAACCTCTATGTATCCTAGAGTCTTTTTTTGTTCACATTGTTATACTGGCCTGTTTTCTAAGGAATTATTACTGCTTTTCAAATAAATCCATAACATACGTTTAAAAAAAAGAAAGCTGGTTGGTAATTTTTTTTTTTTTTTTCTGGATGGCTATGCTATAAGAAACTTCTTTTTAATGAGACACTTCTTTTAATTTGCCTTAATATTTAAACAAAGCTTTAATTCAAACTACAGAAAAAAAATAATAAGGAAGGAGTTCAACAATGTGCTTTAAAAGAGTCAGCCTTTTCCAAGAATCCACAGTGAAAAAAAAAAACCAAACCAGGTTTCAACAGAAGTGTCTGTTTTACTTCTGGAAATATCTTTCTCCCAGAATCTGTACAACTTTTTCCAATTATATTTCAAGGTCATGTTCAGCCTTCAGGATCTGATTTTACATTTTTATGGACATGTTTCTGATGGCAAATCCCTGAAGAGAAGCACTGGCATTTCTGAAATTAGAGGATAGGGTGTTATTTTGCTCTTGTGGCTTCTGATAAACCTAGCAACAAAGCAGTTAACTCCCCCTAAATCTCTAGAGTGTTGTAGACTCTTCAGAGACAGAAACATAACCCAAGAGATTCCCTTTTTGCAGAAAAAAAAATACAAAAAACCCAAACCAAAAGAAAATAAACAAAACCCCCATAATTTAGCTTTGACAGCTAATATCATACTGTGCAATCTTAGGAAGAAGTCTTACAAATCTGTTTACCTGATAAGTCACTGTTTTTTCTTCTCTGAAAGGGGACCTTCCTGATTTGTCCAACGATCTAATGTTCATTAGGTCATAACAAGCAGAAACTCGATCATTCTCCTTTTGTAAAAAATGCTGAAAAGAGTGTGGGAGAGAAGACATCCAGAAAAGAAAATGTGCATTCTTACATAGAAAATGATTTGATTGTTCTGGAGCATAAAATGTGCTCTTGCCTATAAAGCTTCAACTTCAAAAACCCCAATGTGTTGAGAGATTTGAGATGCTTCTTGGGAAGCATTTCTTGTTTTGATTTTACCCTTACATGCTCTTAGCAGTGTAGTTCCATGCAAGTTTGATGTCAATTCCATAAAATGGCAGTGGTTTTGCTTGAAATTTGAATGATCTTCAACCCCTTCTATGCCTGTCCCTTTTAGGGCATGAATTCCAGACCCAGGCATCATTTTCTAATCTCTTTTTTCCTTCATAGCATCTTTTTGACAAACAGCGATAGAAGGGAATGGGAGGTGACTTTCATTGAGTTTGTCCACGTTAGAAAGACCTCCTGCCCCATAGGTGTGCTACTGCTCCTCAGAAAAGGATTCACTTTCTTAGAATTCCTGTCTTTGAAATAATTGTTTGTACTTATTTGTCAAAGAGGTGCTTTATTTTTAGATGTGTAGTCAGAATATCCTCTAACATCATCTAACTATGCAAGTGTAAGAGATGGTATAAATCCAGAATAACTATATGCTTAGTCTTTCATTGCTGTATTTCTCATTTATTCATAATTCCAATGGAAATTCATCTTTTTATAACCCCGCTATGGAAAGGATCAAATTCATAGCCTGATATTGAAAACATTCTGTCCTATTTTGAGTAAGAACTAATTCTGTTCAGTAATTTTACTTTTCATCTCAGTTCTTCTAACTGCACTGTCTGAAGTAAGCAGCCTGTTTGCACAGGCAGTGTCTGCTGCTGGCAGTGATAACAGCCCATGGTTAGAGTTATCACCAAGGATGCAGACCAAGGCCGTGGCTGGATCTTGTGTACTACATTGCAGGGTGCAGAAAGTAAAAGGCTACACCTGCAGGAGAAGTGGCCAGGACAGGTGACCCTAAACTGACCAACAAGGGATTCCATCCCATATACGTCATATTTGGTATAAAGCTGAGGGATCTGGAGGGTCTGTGTTTTGGGGGCTCCCTCTCTTTGCCTTCTTGGACAGCTTTGCTTGACTTGGCTCAGGTCCTCTTTCATCTCCTTCCTCTGAGCATCCAAGGAGGACTCTGTCCGTTCTGCCTTCTATCCCAATCAGTGTGTTCCTGAATCTGGTACCAGAATCCAGCTCCTGAACACGGTTCCCATCTGCTGTGGTGCCCAGTCTGGGACTCCCCTGGTGCCTGCTCCACAGCATCAGTGGTGCCGGTGATGCAATTACCATAAAGGGGATTGGGTTTGATACTGGTTTTGTATATATTTGTACATATTCCATTATTATTATCATTATTTTAATTTTCATTCAAGCTGTTCTAGTTTCCTTTTGTAATTGCTAGGTCTCTCTCCCTTATTCCCTTTCTCTTCCCCTTTGGGGAGGGAGGGGGTCTAACAGAGCATATGTTATAGGTCTAAGGGCCTGCTCTGACCTGTCCCATGACACATTCACAGCTTGGAAAAATATCCTTTGCAGCCTAAGCCAGGTACAACTCCCATCACCCACCTTGGATTTTAAATTTAAAGCCATAAACAAAAACTGGAATTTGAAGATACTATTAGGCAATGATTGATGAGACATAGAATCAGTAGTATCACAAAGGTTATATATATATAAAGAAGGGGAAATGTCATTATATTTTCTAATTCTGGTTTAGGCTTTAGTAAAGTAGTTTATATCTCTATTTCCCTCCCTGGCTATTATATTTCTAGTTCAACACTTTATGATTTAGCTACATGAGGATAATGCACTTTTCTTGATTCAAGCCACTATAATATTAGTAACACACTTGAAAATATTCTTCCATAAATATGTATATAGCCCCTTCTTCATGTTAGAGAAACATCCCCAAAAACTGTAGCAAGCTTGTTATGTTCTGTTAATTTGAGCCAAAAATGCTATCAACATTTATTTATAATATATTTGACTGACAAGTAACATACACTAAATGACTGCTGATTTTTTTTACAGACACAGCTAATTAATGCTTATTAGCTCAGAATTAAATATAAAATGTTTATATTGATTAGTATGTGTCAAAGTATAAATGGTCACTGAGGGCTTAAGTTATAGTTCTACAAAAAGGAAAACACACAGATAAATACATACAGGCAAATCTGGCCTTGTAAAAGAAAAATCCATGAACAAGTATTTTTGCATCTAATGATGGACTCCACATTCCTTCTTGAAATAGGGCAGTATTCGCAGCACACCAGAAGCAAGTAAATAAGCAGTAGTTGCAGTTTGCTATAGGACTGAGCAGTTTTGTTGGCTCTACTTGAATTAGAATTAATTAATTCTTGAATCAGAATTAATATTCTTGGGGAAATGAGTATCAAGCTTCCATAAAATTATTTTTAAAAAAAATGCAGTTTATCTTGGTAGGTTTGTTTGTTTGTTTGTTTTTTAGAACAATATAAGGCTTTCCTTTAGACTAGTGCAAAGCTCTCAGTGAGGATAAGATAATGGATATCTGAGTGTAACAGCTGCATATACTCAGATAAATTTGAAAGATATATGAGGCAGTATATTCAACTATATCAGACAGCTAGAGTACATGACCAAAAAAACTAATCCCTTTATCCTCCTATATTTGCTTGTGTTTGCACAAGAGGTCATGCAAAAGGATTGATCTGAAGCCCAGCATGCTTCCTGTCTGTGCTCTTCATGTCCCATTTCAAGGTACAGGACTGTGGGATACAGCCACACCGAGCTGTAAGAATTGTTAAAGGTTCAGTTGCTTTTTAGTATTACTGGCACTGCAGCAGACAGTTGAGGAAAAGCCTTGCAAGCAATGTATCTGCTCATGGCTGCATACAGAGGATTGAATAAATAACTGTGTATTTAATTTTGCATTTCTACCTCTCAAAGCATATTCTGGTGCTCGTCTCAAGCCTCTAAATGAACATAGACTAATATTCACGCAGCACCTTCTTGGATCCAGTTTAATCTACCCAGAAGGCTGTTTTTGTCCTGCATTCAAAACATTAGAAATGTAGCTATTAGAAATGTATCTTTTGACTTAGTGGCATATTATGAAAATGCAGCACAGAATGACATTTGACGTATCACAGTGACATGCAATTTCTCTTGAAAGGTAAGAAAGTCTGACCAAGAGCCCTTTTGCTGACAATTGGACATTCAATCAATATAAAATAAAATGGTATTTTCCCCATGGGTGTTGGGGTTTTTTTTGAGCTGCTTGATAAAAATTAAAACCCCCTCACAGAATGAAACAGTTTGAAAGATAAAACTACTAGAAAAAAATCCACTCCCTGCAAATTTCCTGGCTAAAGACAGGGATTCTTGGACAAAAAAAATCTCTGCCTCTGTTACTCAGAAGAACAAGTTCAATGATCTAACATGATCAGGAGTTTACACTGGAGGAAGGTGCTGCTTAGTAACAAAAGCACATGTGATAGTGTGTGATGCCACAGTTATGTAGCTTTACAGAGGCTTTGTTCAAACTTAATCTAATGAGTGTCTCTAGCCTTAAAATACATTGTTACCTGGATTGCTCTCATCATGTGTATTTGATCTGGGTTTCCTTATAACTGAAAAAATTATAAAAGAGTAACGTGCTGACCTTCTTTTCAGCAAGGCACATCTGGCTGTTACTAGTTAGAGAAAAATTTCTTTCTTCCAAAGCTGATATGATACGTAAATAAAAATACAAAACAAAACAAAAACAAATAAACAACAACAACAAAAAGTAAAATGCCTTTTATAATTCTTAGGAAATTTTTATAAACGTTTTTCAGCTACAAGCAGTTTATGTGGTTGTGTGAATAGTACTTAATCATGACTGATATTTAACACCTTCCTTTGACAGGAATTAATGCCAAAGTTCATAATGTATCAAAATCATGCTATTGACACAGAAAAGGGGGAGACAATAGATCTTAACCTCACCTCCTTATGAAATGCTCGGAAAGGACAGTGTAGGCATATCCTGGGATTTAGGGGTTTTTTTAAACTAGATTTAACTGCATTTGAAATAGTATAGAATGAGCCAAATGAGCTTTTGATATAAAGAATGAAAAGAAAACTGAAGTTTTACAATATCTAAAAGCATATGTATGATAATGTGCCATATTTTTTTATACCAGTTTTACTTCTGAGGTTTCATTTGAGTTGCAAGGCTGAGCTTGGAACAAGTAAGGATACATGAATGAAACTGTACCTTTAATTCAAGTTAAAATACATTCTTTGCATTTCAGCCACTGCAGTGCCAGACAGAAAATGAAAGTGATAGGAAAATGACTTCAAACAAAAATCAAGTTGACTAGCCTATTTTCATGGAATGTGGTGGCTTTTTACCTCTCTGCATTACCAGACAAAATCAATTTCATATGTGAATCATTTTCTAAAATGTAAGGTTGTATTACAGAACAGTCTATTCTGCATGCATGTAAAGTTTGAAGCATCTTCCAAAAAAGGGAATAATCGAGAATGTAAGATGAACTTCTCCTCAGACAATCACTCCTCAGAGTAATTTTATTTCTCAAACTGTTTATTGCTACCCATGCTTTTATATTTTGTGTGTATATTTCTCTATCCTGTTGTAAACATTGCCCCACAGTTGGATACACAAAATTAAATCATTTAATGGATTTGTGGTTCAGTTGATTGAGGTCCCCGGGTCTCTCTGCACTCCTGGCAGCCATCTTATTTACTCTGTTACTGTCATTCACTGTCATTTCCACTTGGCTGGTGCCTGTGACAGGTCAGATTACTGAATGTGCTCAAAATATGATATGAAAGAGAGGACTGTGATTTTGATACTGATGGGTAGTGCTCTGCTTGCTAACCTATCTGAGGAGACCTTAGTAAATGCAGTTTCCTCAGGCTGTTTGAAGAATCAGCAGAAGAAACGATGGTAATCAGAGGGGCCATCTGTCTACACTTACTGATAAGGCTCTGCTTTCTGAAATCTGTTTCTACTACATGGGTATTGTTAAAGCCAGGAGATGATTTAATGACATGAGATTATTTTAGCATAATTAGCATTTTTAAACCTAGACCAAGTTGAGTACCTGTTCACCTGTCTATTAATAGGACACTTTTCTTCTGTTCTCTTCATCTAAACAATTTCAGGTTTTGAGGTGTTAGATGTCATTGAGCAGCCCTTCTCTACTGCCCCATTTTCTCACATAATAACTACATTAGAGAAGATGCCAAAGGGTTTTTTCATAACAGCTTAGTGAAATAGCTCAAAATACATAATATACATCCTAGTGAAGGACTTGACAGCTTGTAGAAGATGGAAAACTTCAAGGCTAGTAGTTCTCTGATTCAGAAACACATACTGCAGCAACTTCAGCAACTTCAGTCAGTGCATTACTGTGATGTTAAACATTTATTAAAAAAAATGTTAGTACACTAATAGTAAGAGAAAAAACAATCTGGTAGAATTATAAATAAAAAAAAGAAAGTAGAATTATAAATAAAAATGGTGGCATCTCAAGGGCCCAGTACTGATCTGCCTTTTTTCTCCAGCAAAACTTAAGAAAAAAAGATAGAATGGAATATATATTTCTGTAAAAAAAAAAAACAAACCTCTGAGTCTCCATGGGACTTTGTAGCTAATTTCATCCACATTCTGAAGCCAAATTTATTGGCAATGCAGCACAAAATGTGAATTGGGATGAAGCTGGCCAATCTGTCTTTGCTGTCAGAGTAAAGATACTAATAACTTAGCATGTTGCTATTTTAAAGGGACTAAAGTAGATGACATAGAACAGACAATGGTGAAAATCATGACATATATGTAGTAGGATGTCTTCCACAAGTGGACAGACTTGAGTCCTACAAGTTCTATATTCTCCAGTCCAGTCCAACTGCTTAGTATGTCATAAAAGAGAAACTATTTTACTATCCTCAGTTATGTAAGAAGGATCACATCTGTATACCCTTCATTTTTTAAGAACTTAATGTGGATAATTTGATCATAAAGGTTACAACTTGTGCTGTTTTCATGTTAAAAAGGAATGTGGTTAAAACTAAATTGACCTTTCTTTTACATCCACATATATCTACAGGGCCAATATGATTGATAAAACCATTTTTATACTCTCCTTGAGAAATTATAATGTATAAGATAACAAAATGTCATTCTATCAAGTACCTAAATTTCTCATGCTAAAGAAATTATTTGGGCAAGTCTAACAGAAAACTCATTTTCCATTATAAAGAGCAAATTCTTTCTGAGAAATGTTTCAATGAAATTTCAGCTTACTTGATTTCAACATTTGAACTGCTGCAGGAAGATGGGTAGCTTGTGGTGCTGAAGACCAACTGAAGTCTAGCCAAAGGCCTTGTCTCTGATGCAGTTTTTGCTATCTGATGGTTTGGGCTCAGAAAAGTAATGAAAAAACCTATGGTACATGTTACTCTCAAAGGTATGTACCAGAAGTTCTCTACTGGGGTCTGTCAGTTGCGCATTCTAAATTTTGACTCTATGGGTAAGGAGGGGTCAGTGGGACATGAAAGAAGCTTGTCAATGGAGACCTTGAGCTGTCACGTAATTTTAGCTCGAAAGGCCCACCACAGCCTCTTTACTTCCCTTAAAAATTGAGGGCTTAGAGGAAGGGAGTATGGTGTCTTCACATAGCATCTTCATCCCTTACAAACCTTCCCACATCTAGCAGGATAAGCACAATAGCCTTTGGGAAGATTTTGGAGTAAGGCAGGAAGGGATTCTTCACAGACCAAACCAGAGAGATCATTCTTCTAGGTGCTATGTATGAATGGATTTTTCAAAGCAAATCTGTTTGGGTAGATGCTGTTACTATTAGTATCATAGCCTCTGCCTCCATGAAGCTTTTTACCTGCACTTCATATAATACAACATGATGAGGTGCAGCAGAAATTCAAATGACAATCATGTTTTCTCCCTTCTGGTATGGTACATCACAGAAGTCTGAAACAATCTGTTAGCACATTACTAAACAGCAAATTGATACTTGCAAGAAGACAGTAATTTCATTATTAGTAATCGCTTTGCTAAGGCAGAAAAATCACTTTCCATTTCTCTACCTTGCATTAAAAATGAAACAGGACTGTATTTCTACACCTATTGTACCGAGAGATTAGTAAGAGCCCTCTCTGCTGAAAAATACAAACCTTACGTGTTTGCTCTTTCAAATCTTTCAAGAATAGTTTACCAATGACTTCAAAGGGTGCAAGAAGTTATTATAATTAGACAATTTATGCTATAGTGACAATGATGCTCAGAACTTAAAAAAAAAAAATCCGTTATTTATTCAGTTATTTTCTGTCTAACAGAAGCAAGCCTTTACTATACTGCATAATTTATAACTTAGGAGGAAAACACACCTTAAAGGCATGCTGCAATTGTGATTTCCTCCTGTAAATGAAAGTTTAAATTAGAAATCCTACTGCAAGCCTTACTCTCTCCTTCTATGCATACGCCTTCTAGGCCTTCACCCAAAAAGGCTCTTGTTTAAATTAAAATATGAGTGCTCTTTTTTTTCCCCTTGTACTTTATATCCCTGCTTAAGTACTTTGAAAGATCAGGTCCTACAAAGGTTTTAGTAATCTCGTTATTAGCACTGAAATTTTTAGGACGCCTTAAAATCATCCAGTTCAATTGACAAAATCCTGCTAGATTCTGCTGAATATTTTACTTGGTGAGAGTCAGATTTCCATTCGATGGAATACCAGCATCAGCAACACCCTTCTGCAAGTCACTGCATTAGATACATAGCATGAATAAGTGTTTACACTGTCATTACTCCTTAATGGCAGTTGGAAGATGGGGTGGTAGTCGGGACAGGAACTCTGCCACCTGCCTGCATTAGGAAATGAAACAGATCTGAGAACTGGAACTTGACTGTGTGCAGTAGGAAGCTGCTGCAACTGTGCCTGGGAATGATGCAGCCTGACAAGCCAGTGCTCTCCCAGACTGGCACTGCTCTGGAGTCAGCATGGCTGAGTGACTCTCCTTACCAGACACTGCGTATCGAGCCATCTGTTTTACACGCTGAGATAGCTAGTGGCATGTGTGCATAGTACTTTGTGCCAATTGTCCTCAATGCTAAGGAGTGGTGCCAGGCATATTTAATTTGCTTGTATGGATGTAGCTTCCAATCTTCATATATACTGTGGCTGGATTTAGTTGAATGTTCAAAGGTTCCTTGCCTGAAGTTATACTCATTAACAGAAAATTGTTTCTAAGACTGAGCAAGTATTGTTAGATATGCTAAATGTATATGATACAGTAACAAGTAGAAACAGACCAGTACAACAGTTCAGTTGTGAATCAGCCACATTTGACATGTGGCATTCTTTAGTTTTGTTTATGTATTTGCTATTCTCTGCCATCTCTTATAAATATTCTGCAGACTGTAAAAAGTATTCAATGCAAGAACACCATAATAGACTGTCCTGGTTTGAATGAGAACAAAACCAATTCTGTTCAGTGATTCTACTTTTCAGCTCGGTTTTTCAAAGTAACTGCACTGTCTGAAGTTAGCAGCCTGTTTTCACAGACAGTGTCTGCTGCTGGCAGTGATAGCACCCCATGTTTAAAGTTACTACCAAGGATTGGTGTGCAGACCAAGGCCACTGATGGATCTTGTGCACCACGTTGCAGGGTGCAGGAAAGTGAAAAGCCGCAACTGCAGGGAGGAGTGGACAGGGCAGGTGACCTCAAGGTGACCAACGAGGTATTCCATCCCATAGACGTTATATTGGGTATAAAGCAGAGGGATCTGGAGGGTCTATAGTTTCCTAGCTTGTTTGCTTGCTCGCTCTCTCTCTGGGGGCTCCTGGTCTCTTCTGCCCTCTTGGACCACTTTACCAGCTTTGCTCAGCTTGGCTAAGGTCCTCTTTCGGTTCCTTCCTCGGTGCATCCAAGGAGGACTCTGTCCATTCTGCCTTCTATCCCAGTCGGTGTGTTCCTGAATCCAGTACCAGAATCCAGCTCCTGAACACAGCTCCCGTCTGCTGTGGTGCCCAGTCTGGGACTCTCCTAGTGCCTGCTCCACAGCATCAGTGGTGATGGTGATGTAATTGCCATCAGGGGGTTGGGTTTGATACTGGTTTTGTATATATTTGTACATATTCTATTTTTCTTGTTATTATTCTCATTAAAGCTGCTCTAGTTTCCTTTTCTAATCACTAAGTCTCTCTCCCTTATTCCCTTTCTCTTCCCCCTTGGGGAGGGAGGGGGGTTAACAGAGACTGTCTGTTATTGGTCTAAGGGGCCACCCTGAGCCTAAACTGTCACATGGCCTATGATTTTTTTTTTTTTTTTTTTTGCTATATTTAGTGAATACTATGACCTTCACATTATTTAG
The DNA here is from genome assembly GCA_024605025.1 of Megaceryle maxima. Lineage (NCBI taxonomy): Eukaryota > Metazoa > Chordata > Aves > Coraciiformes > Cerylidae > Megaceryle > Megaceryle maxima. The sequence continues at coordinate 30,978 of JANHGN010023414.1, forward strand.
CCCTAGACTTGCTCTCGCTGTCTGAATACACTTTACACCAGATTTGCTGGTGGGAGATAAGTGATGTTAAGCTTTCTTCTTTCTGACTATGCAAAGAGTGGTACACATGGACACACTTTACATGGATTAGGAGCATTTTAAGTAGACAGAGATGAGTTTAGCTTAAACAGAAGTCATATTGTGTGATGTATTTTCCCCAGAAGATTATGAAGAAATGGATGCAGGCAAAATTTTGTCAAGATCTTCACCCATAAACCTCCAAGTTCCCTTTAATTATAAGAAGCTGTAGTGACAAGGCACAGAGCATGCACAGTGCTTAAGTATTGATGTCTCCGGCCTCTTTTGGACAACACACCTAAATCTCTGTGATGATCTTAAGCTTTTGTTCTCTCTTCTTTCTCTGTCACAGTTTAGTATTCAGCTGTCTTCCACATCTTCCAGACTTAACATCTTATACTGCAATTATATACTGTTTCTTTCCTTTTGCTTCAAATTAACCGATATCTTCCCTTCCTTGTAACATTTCTACTTTAAAAACTTTAATAAACATATAAGGCCCTTTAATTTCTTCAAGACAAAGTTATCAGATGAGAAAACAAGCTTTGTTTGAAGTTCTACAAAGTTTTCCTTTGGTTGTCTGAGTAGTACTCATGGTGCTTTGAGACTGTTAAATGTGCCAGATGTAATAACATTTGCTTGAGTTTTTAATACAAATTATATTTTACTTTCTAACAATTAATATTTCATAGAAACTCTAGTTCATTTCTCTTAATGTGTCAGCTGGCAGAACATGCAGCTAATCCTATAGCCTTTTGTTCTGTCACTCTAGGAAATTTTATGTCTAGAAAAAAAAGAATTTCCTTAGTTCTGCTTTTGCACATTTGTCTGAAAAAAATCTTGCACAAGAACAGCTGCAAAATCGTTCTTGGCCATTGATGATTATGAATATATGTTTATTTCTTTGGAAATAAAATTCAAATTTTATGTAGTACAATGGTCAGTATAAAAAAAGCAGTTTTTCCAGAAATACATTTTTGTTTTATTTCAAACATAGAATATGTTTCTAAAGTTATCACTTAGACGCATTATCAAATAGATCTTCCTGGTACTGCACCTCAGAATTTCTAGAAGAGCCCTTTGACAAGTCCACTCATATGCATGTCATGTCTATTACCTGACCACATGTCAGCAGAAAAAAACGCATGGAAATACTGGCAATGTGTGATTCTGATAATATATTTATACATTGTATGAAATTTGAGTTATAAAGATATCAGCATTGTGTTAGCTAATTATTATCATTACTTTTAAATATGGGACCTGCAAACAAGTTATGCAAGTAGCCATATTTATATTTGTAAAAATACCTCCTGAAATCAATGAACTTAGTTATTTTTGAAGGACTTAATATGAGGCTAATATAGCAAATCACACAGTCCAGCTTCTCAGCTGAAATCTAGTAGATTGAGCAGCTCACAATCTGTCTCATTTGCTACTCAAATTTTAAGCTTTCAAAATAGATTGGGCCGTCAGAAATCCTTTCCTGTTTCCTCATTTAGTGGTGGCATAGTCAGTGGTGCTGGTAGTAATTCATGTTATCAGCTTTGTCCTATCACTAACAGCATCAAAAATAAAAATTCATCTGTCACCCATTCATTGATCTATTTTCCCCTATGAGCTGATGCTTAGTTTTATTCTAGTAAAACTGGAAATTGTGAACAAAGGCACCAAAACATTGGGCCTGATATGATGTTGTAAAAATCCATTTAATTCATAGCAGCTCAAACCAGTGGTTCCAACAGTGCTTCATACCACTCGTTCAAAGCAGAAGTCTGTCACCAGCCTAAGATTTTCTTTGACTTTCTTAGATTTTCCAGGACTACAATTTAAAAAAACCCAAATAAATAAAACAACAAAAAAAAAACCCTAAAAACAAAATAAAACAATACAAAACAAACTAAAAAAAACCAAACAAACAAAAAAACCAAACCAAAACAAAAAAAAAAAAAGATTTTTTTTTCCTTTTATTTCTTACATGTCAGGAATCTTTTTCTTCCTCCTTTTTTTTTTTTTTTTTTTTCAAACCAGGAACTCAAATAGAAACAGGAAAAAGAATTCCTACAGTTCCATGGAACAATTTCATTGCACAACATTTCCAGTATTTAAGTATTTACCCTCAAGTACAAGAATAAAATATGTTGTCTTGTGCAAGTTTCTGATCCTTCTCTGTAACAATTCATTCCACTTGCAGCCATCAATACCTTCAATTACTGAAATACCACATTTTACAGTAAAGTTATTACTGAAAATATTAAGTCAGCCTCTAGAATAATCCTTATTTTTGCCAATCATTTCCTTCAGCTGATATTTCTTTTTCTATGCATTGGTTTTTGACAAATAGTTGATTATAAATCTTGTATTAAACACCAGCTTTTCCATCTTAATTTATGTATGGCACCATAACAGGTACTTTGTTGTAATGTTGACCTACTTTATTCTCGTTTGAAAATTTGATCTTACTGAGAACAGAGTAATCTGTAAGATTTCAGTTGTGAAAGACCCATGTTGCATTTTCTCCTATTTTCCTTTTACTTTCTAGACTTCATTCATACTTTCAGAATGTATTCCACAAGCTTATATAATGTTGTGATTATATGCTTACATTCATCTTTTTTTTTCCTTTTTTTTAATCTTTGCTTCTTTTTAATTATCACTATATACCTGTAGATATTTTTATTTCTGGTGATATGAAGCTGTCAGTAGTTTGCCTTGCTTCAAGAGCCTGCTCTAACCATAGGTAAGGCAATGAAAGCACATAGCAGCCTGAAGAAGAATGCAGTTACATTTAGGGGCAAACCCCAATCAAGTGTAGTCACTTATGGACCAGAGTGCCTGCTCATTTGATCCTTTTCTCCCCAATTTCTTCCATGGTTTCAGATACTAATGGCTGACTAGGACATAGTGCTGGCCTAAGGAGTAAAGAGAAGTAAAAGGAACGGACGCTTTCACTCCTCTCATTCACTGCTTCCTTCTCCTCTTTTACCAAAATGTCCATGGGCAGGGACAAGTGTGAGTGACTAGACCTCTCCTGCCCATTTTTGTGGCCACTGATGCTATAATAGGAGTCACTCACAAAGATGTGAAGATATCACTTTGGATTTCTAAATTTCTTTGGTATACTTTCAAAATCAGTTGTTTACATTTCATACACTAATTATATCATAGAAATGTAACTTGTACAGTCCTTCATCTATTTCCCTACTCAGAAACATTTATTCTGCTCTTTCAAACTTCAATGAACAGAATTCTTGATTCCTCATATGTCAGTGCAAATCCTAATAATGGAAGTTATTTTTATGGTGTATATTTATATAAATCTGGTTAGCAATCATTGTAATACTCACATAAGCTTATACTTACATAAATATATGGGAGAACTTTTTTTTTTTTTTTTCTTGCTATTGCCCCTGTAAAATACTTTTCAGCACTTACATTCTACAGCTCAGATTTAGGACCAATGACATTTAGCAAGATGTAGCAGGTTTGCTAAAAGTGTGTAGATTTACCAACATGTTGTAAGTTTTTAATTCAAACCTGAATTATCAAAAAAAAAAAAAAGTTGCCTATCTCTAATATTTTTCTTATTTCTTTCTCTGTCATTTTATTTATGCTTCAGTATTGCAACAGAAATACCATAAGTTACACAAAACACTAGCCTGTATCCTCTTCATTCCCTTGCTAAAATTGTACCAAGAAATGAATTTATTTCCAGGATTTAAGTGACATCCTAAATCTTAATTCAAGCACAGCTGCTTTTTTTGCACTGAAAAATACAGACTCAAATGTTCACAAAAGGATGTAATTTATCTTAATGATGGCATACTTGATGCATTACTGTACAGCACAGAGGGGGCAGCAGTCCTACTGCTAGCTGATACATAACTTCAGAGTCACTGGAACCGCAGACTTTGAAAGCTAGAGAACAGACAGGTAAGGGGACAGGAAATACTTCACAGGTCAGTGTCAATAAACTGACAATGGCCTATGGTCTGAATTGCATACCTCCAGGTAGAATCATAATAAAGAACACATACAGCTTTCCTTTTCTACTGAGCACACAAAAGCGAAAACAAAAGAAACATCAGGTAGACAGATTAAGTGAATAACTGTCTTTTAATTACACTTTTTACCAAAGGTGGTGATGCTATTTAGGAAAAAAAATGTGAGACTACAGCAAATGTATGGGGGAAGAGAAGAATAAGATATACCCAGCTGGCATAAATGAACATAAATGAAATTAAGTTGCCTGAACAGCAGGAAATACAATTTGTGCCAGAAACTGTCAGACTGATCTCATCCATCTCTCAAACAAGACTATCAATCACTGTCTCATCTCTGTCTTCAGCATGGTTTTTCTTACCTCCAGCTGGCTCTACTTCAGCACTGGAGTCATGTTAGCTGAAATTCATGACTTCTCATTGCTTGTCCTTTATTCTTCTGAATTTAAACTATTTCTGCCAACCCTGGAAAGATATTGATCTGCCTATATAACTGAGCACTAAGCAGACCATGGGCAGGAAAGGAGGCTGCAGTGCTTAGTGAACACAGTTGTGGACTAACACTCATGAAATCTGGATTTTTATTCCTGTGTCTGCAGTGGACATTGAAAACTTACCCTTCTGTACTTAGCTTTCCTCCATCTGCAAGATCCCCACTTATACACTGAAGCCTTCTTTATTATATATTAATTTCTCTCTCATCATATATATTTCACATGTATTCATATATGTCATAATAGCCAAAGGCTTAATCTTCCATGCCACATATTTTATCTTTCTGTAGTCAGGGAAGATGCAAAGGATACTTCTTTGGAGAAAAAATGAAGTGTTTCATTACTGTGCATATGCATACAATGTGCAATTGTATGACTGTCCTCTGTTCAGGATCATAAATTACTAGAATGTAATGCAGGAGTTAGCATCAGGGAGCAATGACAGCTTTTCCTCGATAAGGAAAGGCAAACTGGATGCCAAGGGTGACAGCAAGGCAGGTAGGGCAGTGGCCTCACTGACAAGGGCACAGTACCAAAGCACCCAGACAAGAACGGACCAGAGCAGTATGAGGGCAGTAGCAGGGCCAGCTGACTAGGGATTTCCAGGAAAATTCACGGTGATGACAGTTCTGAAGTCAACTTAGGAGGCTTAAGGCCAGTGCCCTGGTCCAGATCAGCAAGGTACACAGTAAACAGAGGCATGGATTCAATGTAGCTCAGGCAGGGACCATGGCAGAGTGGCTCAGGATAAATGCAGCTCCTGAATGAGATGGGGCCAGCCCCTGCCAGGTCTTCTCAAACAGACATGCATCTGTAAGCACCAAGGCCAGATAGCTGCTCTATTACAGGTGGCCTTAACCCTCATTGTCAAGTCGCCAGGGTGACATCAGAATTCACTCAGGGCTTGGACATTTAGTGGGTAAAGAATGTAGTTATAGCCTACTTGAATTTGTCTCTGGAATATGTTTCGTTGAATAGGTATGTGATAAACTGTTTTGAACAGTGTACACTGAAATAACTGACGCAACTTGTACAGTGAATTTTAGATAAGTGTTACTCCAGTTACTACTAAAAAGAATGCCAGACTCTGACTTTTTCTGTTTCAAATACTTTCAGAGCTGCTTAATTCTCTTGGAGATCTTTGTGACAACAGTGACAAACACCAAAACCTTCAAGATATATCTTCATCAGATAAGCTTTTCAGAAAAATATCTATTGATTCATAACCAGTAATGACTCAAACTCAGGAGCCATTAGTAAATCAATTCAGGAAGATTACCTTTGACTTTAATAGTAATTCCATGCATGAATGGTCTAAATGATCAGTTTGGCAAGATATCATGTTTGCTTACCATTTAGAAATTCCTATATGACTAACAGCTATGATCTATGAAATAGCTCCAGAAGCTTTCTGCCACTATGGTTGTTATTTTAGCTTCTCTGATTAGATCAAATGAACTTCTGGATTCTAAATTGCTATGCATTTTGCTATGATTTAGACCTTTCAAAGCTCACGACCTTAAATTTATAGCGTGGATGATATTGACACTTCATTTTTCAAATTGGTAGATTTTCTTAAAACTGCACTTCATCATAAATCAGGGACAGCAGGACACTGATAAAAGCAGTGCTGTAAAAAAGACATATTGCTTACAGAAAGCACTTTCACTGTGCTTTGTCAGATGAAAACATTTGAGCTGAGGTAGGAATATTGTGAAATTGTCTGTTTTGTATGCATAATAACTACTTCCAAATCCAATTTTATCATCACTATGTAATGCCAGTAACCCCTTTTGGAAAGTTAGAACTACCCCCTAGAGCTTTCTTTCAGGTCTCAGATGTCAGAACAATGACACCACAGCAACATACATCAAGGAAAGTAGTACAACTGAGTGTATCTTGCAGGCTGATAGTCAGAAATTAATGAATAAAGAAACATTCAATATTATTGATGGCACATCTCAAATCAAGAGCATGGAAGCTGTTCTTTTCTGATGTCAGTAGCTTATGATAACTATTGACCTACCTTTTTGATTTAAGGAAGACTACACCACTAATGCATTTTTCAGAACGTTTTTAATATTTCATCAGAGATAAAGTAGATTATAGATCATACGTACTTGAAACAGTGCAGTAAGATGCAAATGCTAAACAGAAAGTTGGTGAAAATTTTGATTGCTGTTGAAACAGAGATTATAATAGTTCATCAGATTTCCACTATGATTTGGGAAAAGTAGATCACATGTATATATTTTTTTATGCGACTTTATTTAAGATATCATTAGTTATGAATAGGCAGAAGATGACAAAAATGCACCCTACTGTCTCCCCACCCAATCTGTGCCCTGTCTGGGCTGCAAAGCAAGGGGGCAGCTTCTAACACAGAGTTTAAGCTTATGTCAGGAACAAAACATTACTAAATAAATGTTAAATATGTATTTAATGGCTGAGTATGTATTCTAGAATCCCATAAGAATCATGTATTTGGTATGGCTTCTTGTGAGGGAAAAGCTTTCACCAGCTTGAACAATGGTGAAAAAAAGTATCAGCAATGGCTTCACCTATATTGATTTTTAGATAAAAAGTCTCACATAAATGTAAACTGGCATTGTTAAAGTCATGTGAGATAGCAGAATTGTAGTTCTTTTCTGTATATTTTACAAAGGCTGTTAGGTTATGTCTTAGTTTTACAGTCTTTGCCCATTAAATTTCCTTCCTTGTACACAGTGGACAAGCAAGAATGATTGTGAAGAAGCTTTAGTTTTATTCAGATACAGTAGCCTAACTTAATAAATGCATGTTTATCTGTTTAGATGCAAATCACTGTGGTTTTTAAAATGCAAGTATACCACGTGATTTCCAAAGGTATCAACCAATCTTGTTATACAATAAAGTATCTTCAAAGATGTTCATGTTTCCTGCAAAATACAACCAATTCAGATACTTTATGGGTTTTTCTGTACTTCACATTTTATCCAAAGTCTTAATTTGGTCATGATAAAACAGTAAAATTTTAACATTACTATTCTCCTTTTGATTGTTTCTCACCTAAGAAAGGCTACAGTTTCTCGTTTCCCCCTTAAATGCCACAGGATTTTCTGTTATTATTGTTTGCAGGATAAAATAGACATGTAGACAGGATTGCATCAGGAATCTCACAACTCAAATGACAGTGTTATTATATCAATCAAATGCAAAGAGCAAAAAAATGGATAAAAGAAATGTCACATAGATCTCCCGTGGTGAAGATCATATTAATTCTTATGCAATGTAAAATGTTACTACGATTGAGTTGCTGATATTACAATGATTTAAGTGACTGGATTGTTATATTTCTTAAGAGGAAGGTAATATTAAAGTAAGCATGTAAAGTATTCCTCCCTAACAAAACAGACACTGTTATTCACTCTTAAAAGTAAAATTAAAAAAATATTAAGTCTCTCAAATTTCACCTATCATTAATATGTGAGAACATGTAGCTTGTATTTAAGCCAAGACAACACTGTTGGTTTGAACTTAGTCAAGAAAAGGGCTTTACAACATTTTCACACTGTGATCCCCTCTAGTCTGAAAAAGTTGATGAAGCCTAATACCCAAAATAACAGAGTCACTTTGACTACTTCATTGCATTATTCACAGAACATTTTCAGTTAGAAGGCCAGTATTTCTCCTTTCTGTTTCTTACTTGTCCGTGTACTTAGGTGTCCGTCTAAAAGCAAGCATGAGCAGTTTCACAGAACATACCTAAATATAAGCATGAACAGTCCCACAAAAGTCAATGTCATGGCCTTACTGAACTAGAGTCTGAGGGAATCCATGGGTCTTGAATTTATAAACTACTTGTTGGCAAATGAGTTTCATGAGATAGCTCCTTTGATGGTATACTGCAAATACAATTTCTATGCAAAGGAGCATGAATATTTAAAATATGTTATCATAAGCTTCTATTTGGAAATTCTCAAATAATGCGCTGTATACCATACATCTATTATTGGATTTACAACATCCTGTCCTTTTTTTTTCTACAACAGCTTCAAAATCAACTTTCTAGAATATCACACATGTTAAATGAATGGGACCACCAGAATTTTACACTGAATTATGCAAAAGTCAACAGATATCCTTCAATTGTCCTACAGAAATTTACAGTATAGAAGAAAGAAAGGTATTGAAGACAGTAAAAAGAAACTAATATGGTACATCAGACTCTTCTTTGTTTGGTTGTTGGGTTTGCTTTTTGGTTACACATAACATTGTCTACCATGGTGCCTCTGGTGAGACAAAGTTTATATTCTGCAGATCTGTTCCTTAAAGAGACATGCCTTTGCCTCTCTTTTTTTTCCTGCTCTTTCCAAAGACCACTGATTTTGCTGTGCAGTCAGCCTGATATTCTTTTTTTTTTTTTTTTTTAAATCCCAAGACATTGTTTACTACATTTACTAAAATTTAGTTAAGGCTTAGGGTCAGGGCTGTCCACTAGACCTATAACAGGTGGTCTCTGTTAACCCCTCTCCCTCCTCAAAGGGGAAGAGAAAGGGAATAAGGGAGAGACTTATGGATTAGAAAAGGAAACTAAAACAGCTTTAATGAAAATAATAATAATAAACAAATATACACAAAACCAGTATTGAACCCAACCATCCAGATGGGAATTACATTCACTGTCACCACTGATACTCTGGAGCAGGCACTGGGGAATTCTCAGACTGGAGCCAGCAGCAGACTGGAACTGGATTCAGGATCTCCATTCTGGAGCTGCATTCAGGAAGGCATGGATTGGGATCAAATGTAGAATGGACAAAGTCCTCCTTGGACACTGGCCATTTTGAATAGATGTTAACACTCATGATCCCTCAGCTTTATCCTGAATGTAATGTATATGGGCTGGAATACCTCATTGATCTATTTAGGGTCACCTGCCCTGTCCACTCCTCCCTGCAGGTGTGGCCTTTCACTTCCTGCACACCCCCCCAACGTGGTAGACAAGATCCAGCAGTGGCCTTGGTCTGCACACCAACCTTTGGTAGTAACTCTAAACATGGGCTGTTATCACTGCCAGCAGCAGACACTGCCTGTGAAAACAGGCTGCTAACCTCAGACAGTGCAGTTAGAAGAGACTGAACTGTAAAGTAAAATCACTGAACAGAATTAGTTCTCTTGTAACTCAAACCATGACAAATGCTTAAACAATTTGTCCTATTAGTGAGTAAAGACATTATAAAAGCATTCATAATTCTTCCTAAAGATAACAGGACTTACTATTAATGTTTTAACTATTAACAAGAAAAATATAATTAACAGTGCTTATTTCTGCTTATGGATAAATCAGGTCTCTGTGATTTCATCTTTATACTCGGTGCTTTAGTTACAACAAAGTAGTCCTCAAGCAGTGAACTGTAGTACTATTGAATAGCTCCCCACAGATGTAACACAGCCTTGTTAGATACTCCATGCAAATCATTCTGTAATCTTTGACAAAAATGTTTCTTGGAATTATGCTTCATAATTGCCATGTTACTAAAATCATCCAGTTGTTGCACTGGAGTGTCATCAGAACAACTTGTGAATGTTCTGAATGTGTGTTTTGAGAAAAATCTAAAATTTAATAAGGGCACTGATTTAACTTCATGTCATACCAGTAAAACCTGAGACAATAATGGAAAGCCTCAAAATCTCACTTAATCATTAATACGAACAAAAATTATAAACGATAGAGGATTGAATGCTAAAATGCAACAACACAGCTGATAGAACTTCACTGTTCATAGGCCCTTCAGTTTGGATGGGATGTTAAGGGGGGTTTTTTTTAAGTTTAGATGATTTTTCCTACCTGTAAATTTCAAAAGTTGCTACCTGTAGCAATAAATAACTTTTACAAAACATTTTAGAAAGTTTAATCAGAGTAAAACAAAACAAAACAAAACAACAAAAAAAAAACAACAACAAAAAAAAAACCAAACCAAAACCCACTCCTCTTCATGAAGCTTTTTAAACTTCCAAGCCAATGCCAACTGACTTTGAAGCCTCAGAAAGCACTTTTCCTCATCTTCATTCACATCTGTGTATAACTGAAGTGCACACCTATGGTTCTATTTTACTTATTTTAAAAGCTTACTGAGAACTTCTAATTAGTCCCTGCTAAGCTTTCTTGTTACAGATAAAAAGGCTTGAAAGGATTGAAAGGAGGTGCTCTTCTCCACATCCCCCAATGTGCAGGTGTTACTGATAAATGCTACCAAAGTCCCAGGCACCACAACAGTGCTGGTCATTGAGGCTAGCTTGTCTGGAGGGATGTTCCTTAGCACTGATCTCCTGTTAAGCCAAAGCACTGATATAGTCTGCCACTATATAATATAAAACAGGTAAGGAAAGGTAAAATTTTCTATACAGAGATCACAGCTTGTTTAGCTGAGTTATTTGCAACGTTGTAACACTTTACTGAAGATATTAATTACTTTTTTTCAAGCAACAGTCTATAAAAATCATGATATAAAAAACATATAGTATCTATAACCCCACATCAAAGCCTTACAAAAGATTCACATCTTCGCATCTTTAAAAAATAGACATGTTTCCCTCTGCCTAGAGATTCAGTAGCTACAGAGAAGTCTGGTCAACTATGGAATTTTTAACACAAATTCATTTTCTATGGTACAGATATTAACTGGAGCTCTATAAGTAAAAGTATTCACAGCCCTTTGAGAATAGGTAGGAGAATACCTTCATAAAACTCTTCTCCATCTCATTAATCCCTGTGTAAGCTATCAGTTAAGCCTGCATTAAACAATCACAGTAAACCTCTAAATCCTGGTAAACTTGCCCACTTCTGAATACAAAACACAGCTTAATAAAGTCTTGCTTCGTGATAATTCCTAAAAGACAATATAAAATAAATACTTAAATTATATTCCTTCCAGCTCAATTCAGACAGTTCTCCCATCTCTAAACAAACCCTCATCATCATACTAGTATTTTCTTTTTGGGATGTCCTGATATTAAGGACTGAGATGCTGCCATCTGGAAATAATTTCCCTGCTTCAATGTAACTTATTATTTCTTAATAGTATGTATTTTTTAAAAGGAATTGATTTTTTTTTTTTTTTAATACTTAGTTGAATTAGGAGTTCACAAAAAATATTAGATGATCAACATTTGAACATTCTGGTCAGTAGTGACAGCCATCGACATCAGATATTATTGATCCCATTTCATTCAGAGTAAGGCTTGAAGAAACAGTTTGAAAACATATGGAAGACTCAATACTGAATGAACTATGAGTCCTACAACAATCTGAATCTATTGTTTTAGAGAAATCTAAACTCAAATTTAATAAGGGCACTGATTTAACTTCATGTCATAGCAGTAAAACCTGAGACAATAATGGAAAGCCTCAAAATCTCACTTAGTCATTAATACAAACAAAAATTATAAACAATAGAGGATTGAATGCTAAAATGCAGCTGCGTACCCTGCAGTAAACAAACACAGAAAGGAAACGCAACAAGGTTGCAGATGAAACCTTGTGGAATTGCTTGACAATGCCACAATTAACATGTTTCATAATTATTTATATGTACATCTTTGTCCGTTCTCCTTTTCTGAGTCAGTTCAGCATCTTCTGTGAAGTACTTGTCTTTACAACATATGCAGATTTGGCTTATCTTCAGTAGCTTGATCAGCCTTCACCTGCCATGTCCAGCCGTTGTAGACTGCCTGTGCACCTCCTCTACCAACGTGCAACTGCAGCTTCAGTCTCTTCATTGTTCATATTTAAGATACTCTCTTCTCAATAACAAAGAAAATCTTCCTGTTTTCTGCTTCAGCACTTCCATACCCCATTCCACTGTAACAAATTCTTGAGGAGCTGCTATGCAAATGTTGTTGTTCACATTTTTAAGGATGGGTCATACTCAGGCTTATCTCTGTACAGGGTATCTAAAGGAACTACACACAGCACAGAATCCACTACTGGGCATACACAACATGAAGTTTTCAGAGGTAGCAACTTAAGTATAAATTTTTTTAAACAGCAGAATTCATCTCTTACTCCTAAACAAGACAGCTTGCTCGGTTTTATGTCCATGCCACAAAGCTGTATGCATTTCTTTAAAATGGAACAGAATTTTCTTGGTCTTCTTTAAGATGAGAAACAATGTGATTTCCTTAAACTAATTAGGAGAAAACTTTTGATCATTTTGCTGAAACTTTCCAAAATGCTAGCCCGAGGAAGAAAATCAACCTTCAGATTCCTCCCAAACAATTAAATTTTGGCAGTCTTGTAAAGAGCTTATAAACAACCAAAACACTTTTCTAATAAAGCAGCCTTGTTTTGTCTTGCTTATAGGCAATTGCTGTAATTTTAAGCAGATATATATGTGCATGATTTATATATCAGGTATGCTGTATATGTATGGTCTTTGAAACAAGACTAAGTGATCCTATAAAATATAAAGAACATTGGAGTTTTTCTTTGATCTTTCTTTGTAGCTGATTTCCTTTAAACCCTATCTAACATAATAAGTTTACTCTTACTGATTATCTAACACTTTATTCAAAACAACATACAGAAAATTGTAATTGTTTTTTCTATATGCTGAGACAAGTTCTGCAGTGATCTGTTCTTTGATCAAGAACAATAAGAAGAAAAACATTTTAAAAGTTACCTGCAATATTACACTTAAGCTGTGTGCCAGCTTTTACCAAAAGTTCTGGGTGTGTTAACCAGCTCTGAAAATAGAGCAGCTGTTCCTAGTCCCTTTAGAAGGGTAGATGGCTTGAAGCTGACAATGTATATGTTATTAACTGTAGAGGAGGGAACAAAAGGGAGCTTCAAATAGTTTCCTATTTGCAAACGTCATTACTACAAGAATGAATATACATTTATTTTCTATACCCTACTCTAATTTGAGAAAATAACTGAATAAAATAAAGATTATATCAGCATATAAAAAAGGAGACACTGTCTTGAGAAAGTAAAAACAAAAGTTTAATGACATGCAAAGAACACAGATTAAAATGACACAGGCAAAAAGTATGAAATAGCTTTTTATAATATCACTGATTTACCCCTCTGGTGGTTTGGGCTGGCTGCCAGGTGCCCACCAAAGCTGCTCTATCACTCCCCCCCCACCTCAACTGGACAGGGAAGAGAAAATGTAACAGAACAGAGACATCACTCTGCAGTTATCATCACGGGCAAAATGGGCTCGACTTGGGGAAATCAGTAAACTACCAATCAAATCAGAGTAGGATAATGAAAAATCAAACAAATCTCTAAAACACCTTCCCCCCACCCCTCCCTTCTTCCTTGCTTAACTTTACTCCCAGTTTCTCTAAATCATCCCCCCAAAGCAGCTCAGGGGGATGGGGAATGGGGGTTTTGGTCAGTTCATTGCACATTTGCACATTGTTTCTGCCACTCCTTCCTCTTCAGGGGGAGGACTCCTCACATTCTGCCCCTCCTTCAGTATGGGTCTTTCCTATGGGAGACAGTCCTCCACAAACTTCTCCTATGTAAGGCCTTTCCATGAGATGCAGTCCTTCACGACCTGCTCCAATGTGGGTCACTTCTATGGGGTGCAGGCCTTCAGGAAAAGACTGCTCCAGTGTAGGTTCCCCATGGGGTCACAAGTTATAGAATCATAGAATGATTATGGTCGAAAAGGGCTTCTCGGATCATCAAGTCCAACCTTCATCCTAACATCTCTCTATCCAGTAGACCATATCCTCAAGTGGTACATCCACTCATTATTTAAACACTTCCAGGGATGATGACTCCACCATCTCCCTGGGCAGCCTGTTCCAGTGCCTAACCACTCTCTCAGTGAAGAATTTCTTCCTAATATCCAATTGAAACCTCCCCTGATGCAACTTGAGGCCATTTCCTCTCATTTTATCAATAGTAATTTGGGAGAAGAGACCAACTCCAGGCTCACTACAACCTCCTTTTAGTCCTGACAGTAAAACTGCTCCAGAGTGGTCTCCTCTTTCTACAGGTCCACACATCCTGCCAGGAGCCTGCTCCAGTGTGGGGTCCCTACAGGGTCACAGCCGCCTTCAGGCACATGTACCTGCTCTGGCATGGGGTCCTCCATCGGCTGAAGGTGGATGTGTGCTCCACTGTTAATCTCCATGGGCTGCAGGGGGACAGACTGACTCACAATGGTCTCTACCATGGGCTACAGGGCAATCTCTGCTCTGGTGCCTGGAGCACCTTCTTCACTGACCTTAGTGTCTGCAGAGTTGGTTCTCTCACATATTCTCACTTCTCTCTTTGGCTGCAGTTTGTTGTGCTGTTTTCATCCCCCTTCTTAAATAAATTATGTCAGAGGCACTATCATCATTGCTGATTGGCTTAGCCTTGGCCGGCAGTGGTCTGTCTTGGAGCTGGCATTGGCTGTATTGGACATATAGGAGATAGTGGGGCTGATTCACAGGGCTTTAAACTAGATGTGAAGGTGGGGGGGTGGTGATGATGCTAGGATCATCAATGATAACCAACAGGACAACATGCCAAGGTTAGAGGAATGGGAGAACAACAGGGCAGTAGTCATGGAACACCCTTGGGGATTAACGGGTTTTCCCTCTAAGATGATACTATGTCAGGCAGCCCAGCTGAAGTACCTCTACAGCAATGAATGCAGCCTGGGCAACATCAGGAAGAACTGGAACCTACCGTGCTGCAGGAAGGTTACAACGTAATGGCCATTACTGAAACTTGGTGGGATGAATCCTGCAAGTGCAGTGTGGCTATCAACGGCTACAAACTGTTCAGGAGGGCTGGGAGTGGAAGGAGTGCTGGTGATGTTGCCCTCTATGTTAAGAAATTGATAGACTGTGAAGAACTGTCCCTTAAGAATAGCCACAGGAAGGTCAAGAGCTTATGGGTAAGAATCAGGGATCAAAACAACAAACCTTGTGGTTGGTGTTTACAACAGGCCGCCTGATCAAGGGGAGCTCATCGATGAGGCCTTCTTACTCCAGCTCCAGAAGACATCATGCTCATAGGCTCTCATCCTACTAGGGGATTTTAAGAACCTGATATATGTTGGAAAAGTTGCACAGCAAGCTGTAG
>JANHGN010023416.1:7310-18745 GCA_024605025.1 Megaceryle maxima
AATCCCCTCTCTCCATCTGCTGGCCACGCTGCTTTTGCTGCAGCCCAGGATGGGATTTGCCTTCTGGGCTGCAAGCATACACGGGCTGCTCGTGTCCAACTCCTTGTCCACCAGCACCCCCAAGTCCTTTCTGCAGGGCTGCTCTCTATCACCTCATCCCTCAGCCTGTAGTGATAGTGAGGATTGTTCTCGCCCTGCTGTAGGACCCTGCACTTGCTCTTGTTGAACCTCGTGAGGTTCACCTGGGCCCACCTCTCCAGCTTGTCCAGGTCCCTCTGGATGACATCCCGTCTCTCTGGTGTGTTGACAGCACCACTCAGCTTGGTGTCATCTGCAAACTTGCTGATGGTGCCCTCAATCCTGCTGTCTATGTCATTGATAAAAATATTAAACACTTCAGGTCCCAGGAGGAATCCCTGCAGGACACCACTTGTCAGAGAGACACCACCCTCCATCTGGACTTTAAAGTCTCTTCCAACTCCAGCCATTCTATGATTCTATAAGAAAATCTCCGGAGGTCTTCCTCACACCTGCCTGCAGCACGGGCTGGATCTTCACCTCTGATAGCCTCCTCCAGTAATGACTCACTGCCTAATGAGTTCAGTGCCGTGGTTTGCAGTGCTGCTAAGGTGATCCTTTTGAATTCATGGAGCAGTTATTCAAACCGAGCCCTCGCTGCTCTTGCAGACCTGCTTTGAACGGCGCCGGTCGCCGCTCAGAAAGAGCGAAGCGAGGCAGGCGAAAACCATCGCTGCCAAACTGGAGAGGTTTTTCATAACCTGAAGGCAGCTCTGTGCTGTTTTTCTGCTGAATTAAAGCAAAAAAAATAAAAGCCTGCAGTGTTGGTTTTATTGTGCATGATGCAGGTTTTAGGCTTTTAAAGAGGTTTAAGGGAAAGTCACAGATAAGGTGTTGGTTGCCTCATACACTCCATGGAATACAGTTGCTTTTTGATTCTGTCTGTAACTCAGCGCTGTGGATGCTGGGCTTGCTTTTGTTTTGGTCTTGTTTGGATCTGTCCTCCACCTGTGGGGATTTGCTGCAAAGTCAGAAAATATTTTGTGTTCGTATTTGCACAAATCGGTATTTGGAGTTATTCAGAGAGAGGCGGTGCTTCGTCACTGTGGTGAGCCAGCAGTTATGTATTTTTGAAGTAAACAGGTGTAAAGGCACAAATGAAGTCCGTGAATACACCAGAAATCCTCAGATCCCTTTTCTTCTCAACTGGAAATAAGTCTCTGCTGGCAGTCAGGGGTGTATCTGGCCTGTCCTGGGAGGCTCCTCGTTGTGGATGCGTCGGTGGTGTCAAAACCTCTCACAAAAAAACAAAGCTGGATGTTGTTATTTAGGGTTTTTTTTTGTTTTTTTTTTTTCCTTTTTGAACCCATTTTTGTCATTTTAAACTAGAGCGATACCTTCCTCGGTGAACAGTAGGTTGCTTGTGTACTTTAATAATTTCTAGTGCAAATCGAGGTAATAAACGGGGTGCTTTTGCAGACAGATAAATGTATTGAATTCTTCCCAGGTGAAACAAGGCTCCTGGCTGCTGAGGGCTCTGAAAGGACACGGGAACCAAGAGCTGTAAAGATGCTTGTGAGGGTTGTGGGGAGAGGGCAGGAACTGGTGCCTTGGTGGTGAGCAAAAAGTTCAGGTTTAAAAACAAACAAACAAAACCAACAACAACCAACCAAAAAAACCCCAAAAAAGTTAATTTTGTTCTTTTCTTGAGAGGAATAATCCAGGAAAGATTTTGAAGCTGGTGAGGGCACTTGTTGCAGAAAATAGCTTTGGAAAGGTGTTTGCTGAAAGCCTCTATTTTGGTAAATAAATGAGGGAAGTCAGAGAGGTCAGTCCCATCCCAGCAGCAGTGGAGACGGTGCTGCCCACAGCCTGCAGCTGGGAAGAGGAGCACGGCAGCGTCCTGGAGAGACACACACAGCTCCCTGCGGGTGGAAACTGCAGCTTTGCACGCCTCGGACCTCAGATAACTGAGCGAATGTGAGTGCTGAGGAGGGGAGGGTTGGGGCAGGCTGGAGAAGCTCCAATACTTGGTCATTTGCTGCTTTTGCACCAGGTCTGCATCAGAACTAAAATTGCCCTTCACAAGGCAGGACCCACCATCTGGGGTGGTCCTTTTGTCCCGTCTTTTGAGGTGAAATATTTTGAATATTATACTTGGGAAGGTACTTTTGGAATATGGTTTCAGGTTATGTCTCTACTCAAGGGTCGGCTGTTGCACGCCTGTGCGTAGGGGGTACCTGTCCGTGTGCCTTCACCAACACACCTACTAAAAAAGTGGTATTTTGACTCCATTTTCATCTCTGTTTGAATTTACACTGGGGTGGCTACTCAAGGCTTGGGCTGTCACCGTGAGGAGTTGTCCCCAGTAAGCCCAGTTGCTCTCAGTGGGTGTGTGTGTGAGAGAGGCAGCGCAGGGGATGTTTTCCATTTAACTGTTATTTCTGGCACCGCTGCTTTTGCTGTAATCACTGTGGAAACTGTTAGGCTGGGGGGTTCATCAAGGAAATACTGTAAGTTCTTCTAGGGAGAAATATATTAAGCAAGTGGCTGTGATACTGGTTTCATAAGGGCTCACTTTAATTGGGAACAGTTTTCGGGAGATTTTTACTGGCTGTGTTTCTAATGGAGACAAGAAACAGCTAAATTGGAATGGCAGAGAAGAGCACTCAGTGCATGCTGGAAAAGAGGTGTTTTGGTGTTTGGACTCTGGTGCTGTGTTGTGTAGTGGTGTTTGGGGGGGAAAAAAAGACAAAACAAGTTAGATTTTCTTCTGAAGAGGGGAAAAAAAGTTTAAGATAGATGGAATCTGTACCGGTGGTCTGGGGCCTGTCTTAGAGAAATAGAAGTTCCAGATGTAGGTCATTTATTGTGCGTGGGTTTTCTAGATACATTTATGGGTGTCCTGCTCTACTGTGGCCACAAGTAGACCAGCTTGACTTTGGCTGGATTTGGGATGCCGACGTGCCAAGATGCAGGAGCATCTCCTGTGTGCTGGGACATGGGGGGAAGACTGCGGGTGGGAGAGACCCTGGACCTGCTGCTGGTGGAGGAGCCACCTCCAGCCAGGAGCCCACTCTGGAGGCCTCACCTTGGCTCTGGGGTTTCTGTGCCATGCTTTTGCTTGCGGTGAAGGTCGCCTGGAGTGCAGGTGGGATCCAGGGAGTAAAGTGTATGGCATGTAACTGCTGGGAGGGCATGTGCACAACTGGAGTGGACACCTCCTGGGCCACGCAGCCCATGGACAGAAGGCTGTTTTCCTACCCTGTCCAAAGACAGCTGTGAGGACCTTCTACTGCTGCCAGCTCACCCTTGGAGCTGGGCAGCCTGCTCTTACAGGAACATGTTAGACAGTAGTAGAGTGATGTGCACAGGCTGTGCTTAACCAAGTAGCCTGATACTCCTCACAGATAACATGACATTTCTGCATGGATACAGTGACAACACCATTCACAACCAGGGAAGAAACTTCTGGAGAACTTCTAAAACTCAGTTTGTGGGTGCAGCACAAAGCAGAGAGGTCCCGAGCACTTGTGCCAGGCTGCGAAGCGCTGGCATTTTGTGCAGACGTTAACCATCAGCCCTCAGCAAATCATAGTTGGAGCTGTTAAATTTCCCCTATTCCTGCTTAGATGTAGGAATAAGCCTAGTGTTTCTCCTCTGATTGTGCTTCACGTACTGGGAGCGGTGTCCTTATTCCTGGCTAAGCAGCTGATCTGCCCCAGTCCAGGGACTGGATCGTGCCACAGTTGCTGGTAGGAGCACCAGGACCTGCC
The DNA here is from genome assembly GCA_024605025.1 of Megaceryle maxima. Lineage (NCBI taxonomy): Eukaryota > Metazoa > Chordata > Aves > Coraciiformes > Cerylidae > Megaceryle > Megaceryle maxima. The sequence goes on from JANHGN010023416.1 coordinate 11,105, forward strand.
ACACTGGATCACATCAGCTCCCCTCGCTCCACAGCCTGTCTCTGGAGGATGCCACCAGCTTTGGAACACACCAACCATGGGGTAAACCTCTTCCATTCTGGGCATTCCCGTTCACTGTTAACCACCTAATTATCATCAGAATAGCACCACTGCATACTGGAATTGCACTTATCTCGGTGGTCCCAGCTTGAGGGGAGGTCACCACTGAAGGCAACACTCAGCCGGAGAGGCAGGGGGAAGAGAAGGGGTTATGGTGGCCAGGCAGGGAGGTAGGTTTGCCAGCTTTCATATGTGCCCTGTGCTTTATTTGTGGTACTTAAGAGTGTTCCTTCTCCTTGGCATTTGTGGAGAGGCTGCTACCGGAAAGAGGAAAGGAGGTTTTGTCTATCCTATACATATTTGATGCTTTGTGATTGTGCATTTTAATCATTACCTCACTAAGTTACTCAGACTCGCCTCTCACTTTATTTTGGGATCTCTGGAGGCATTTGCTTTGCTTAACACTCTTAAAGTCTTTACAGCATTCAGCAAATGATTTATTACTATTGATTTATATGGCACCCAGTACAAGATCCATGGCAGTGGGTGCAGAAATTATGGTTCTTCCAGGACCACTTCAGCCACCATTGAAACAGAGACTTCTCTGATTAGTGGGAGAGCGGAGAGCGAGATGGACAGATTCGTACAGTTTGATGACCTCAGCGATTAATTATTTATTGAGCTTTTAATTTTGCATCCATCATTCTAGCTCTGTCTCCCCTGACTTCCCAGAGCAGTTGCTCAGGGAGGTGAAGCATCAACAGATACCTTTAGCAGGGGAGGATTTGCAGCTTTGTTTAGAGCAGCTCAGCTGTGCCTGTGTTAACCCCTGAGACTCCAGAATGGTTCTGTTATCTCCTTTGCCCCAGGATATTTCAGATCTTCAGAGACCCTTAGTTAAAGCCCAAAGAGCTGTGCTTTCCCCAGTACTGTGAGCTGTAGGGCAGATGATGACGTTAATCTGTCCTGACCCTGGAGCTGGTGTGTGCATAAGCCTCTTTTTCCTCCAGCTGTGGACGAGAAGGGTTCCCATTGTTTTTCTTAGGATTCTGGATCACCCAGAGCTCAGCATAAATCATAGAATCGTAGAATGGTAGAGGTTGGAAGGCATCTCTGGAGATCAAGTCCAACCTTCCTGCCAGAGTAGGACCATAGAATATAGGGCAGGTTACACAGGAATTCATCCAGATGGGTCTTGAAAGTCTCCAGAGCAGGAGACTCCACAGCCTCTCTGGGCAGCCTGTTCCAGGCTCTGACAGGAAAACCCAAACAGGAAAGTTCTTCCTCAGGTTGCGGTGGAACTTCTTGTGCTCACTTACATCCATTGCCCCTCATCCTATCACAGGGCACAAGTGAAGAGAGGAAAACTCTGCTTTCCTTGGCTTTGTGCTTCAGGGCTCCCAGCAGATGTCTGCAGGTATCGGGGGACAGCTCTTCTAAAAGCTGAGGATGTTTTGTCTTGTTCCCTCCTCCCCGCTTTCATTTTTGAATGATCAAGAGAGGCCTCAACTGGTAGAAAGACGTTGAGGTTTAGGATAATCTGGTGCTACTGAGCATGGATGTCACCATTTCCTTCCTTAGCTGTGGTGTTTTGCTCATGGATTTTGGGGGTCCCTGTACAGGAAATATAAGTATCTCCATGAGGAGATACCTCATGAGTTACCAGTGGGATTTTCTTCTTCTCTTACAGCCAGGGGCACTTATGGGACCTCTGCACACCCAATCATTGCCAGAGCTTCTGGGATAGATGGGAGCTTGCGTGTGAGCCCCAGAGCTGCTGAGTCTCCTACTTTTGGGTGTGTAGATACTGACTTTTAAAGAAGTCACCAAGAAAAATGTGCGGGACAGGAGAAAATGTGATCTTGTGTAGTTTCAGCTGGGGGCTGGACAGGAGCATGAGGTCTGGGCATGGTGGCGTGCACAGATCAGCCATCTGGGACCGAGCAGACCTGGTCCCTTTGCTTTGTCAGCTGAAAGCACTATGTCCTTCCAGCTCCCCAGTGGCCCCAGCTACTATAATGGGAGCAAGAATGGTTGTTCATCATTGTAGAACCAAAAAAAGCACAAATCATTGAGGAGTTTTCATTAGCTAGGCAGGTTCTCCCTCCAGGTTGGGATTATTCCTAGAGGGTCTGTGACGTGGGAAACGAAACGACAAATAAGGAGCTTTCTGTAGTCCAAGTGCTTTCCTTCAGAGCTGGACAAGTGACCTGTTGAGTCTGGTTCTTCCATCCTCTGCTCCAAAAGGAATCCCCTGTGACCCGTGATGGGCTTAAGCAGAAAAACCACCATCCACATGCTGGACTTGTCCCACAGCCGACTTCACACTGGTTCAGATCAGGCGTGGGTGCCGAGAACAGCACTTCGGGGCCCCTGCGCAGGGAAAACACGTCAGATAACCAAACCTCTCGCCACACGCTTTCTTTTCCTCTTTCAGAGCTACAGTATTTTATTGATGAACTGGGCTCGTTTGCTCCGAAAGATCCACTTTTCCCTGCAGTCTGTTCCGTTTGGTGCTGCGGAGAGAGCTGATGGGAATCGCCACAATAAAATTTTAATTAAATGCCAGGCAATAATTTGCAGCGAGTAAATTGCGGTACCTGCTGTATGCTGTTGACATCTGTTCCCAGACCCAAAGGGCCATTAGTGACTTTGAGAACCAGGATGAAAACGCAGGTCCACTTACCTTGTTTTGTATTCTTTCAGTCCAAGGCAGAGAGACCTATTATGTTTAATATTTTATAGCAGCGCATTGTTGCCATCCTTCCTGTGAGTCATTTTTCCACAAGAAACCCGTGCTGGCCGCCTTATTTAACCCCTTTAGAGGGTTTAAAGGTGGATTGTAAATCTTTCTGCAGAAAGGGTCTTTTTCTGTGCCACGTTCATGCCACTGCATTGCTGCACGGTGCCAGGAAGCAAAAGCTGCTTTAATATTCAGCCATCTGCACGCTTGGGGGAAGGCCGGCAGGCACCGGAGAGCGGCACAGACGTCCCCAAAATCGCTTGGAGGCTCAGGCTGAGGTTTGAAGCTTTGCCCCAGGCTGTCCTTCTCTTACGCCGTGTTATTTTCCTCATGGCTGAGTCCACCGGAGCCCCAAAATGAGATGATGATAGTGCAGATCTGCATCCTGAAAAGGAGTGCTTCCAACTCAGTGGTGGGAGGATGTTTCTCCAGCCTTGAGGAGTTTTGAGTGATGGGACGACTCTTGGTGGAGGGGTTTCCTAATGTGCATTCAACTCTTCCTTTCTATGTTTTGCCCCATCCCATGAAGATCATAGAATGTTTTGTGTTGGAAGGGACCTCTAAAGATGTGTGTTCCACCTCAACATGAGGAAAAACTTTGCTGTGAGAGTGACAGAGGCTGTCCCAGAGAGGCTGTGGAGTCTCCTGCTCTGGAGACTTTCCAGCCCCACCTGGATCTGTTCCTGTGTGGGCTGCCCTGGGTGACCCTGCTCTGGCAGGGGGCTTGGACTCGATGATCTCCAGAGGTCCCTTCCAACCCATTCTGTGCTCCTATGTGCTTTTGTAGGTACCTTTGCACTCCCACTTTTCACATGCTTGCAGACAGTTTTGTCCCACCTAAACAATCTCCAGTGGCTTTGCCGAATGATATCTTGAGGTCTTTCCAGGTTTTAGTTTAAGAAAATAACTCACTAATTGTTTTGGGCCATTCCTTGTGTTTTCCCTGTGTTTCTGACCAAAAACCCGGACCTGTTCACAACTGCATGTTGTTTTACTGAGGTTCAGCAGAGCTCCTGCTATGCACCCTCATAGGTTTGAGGACAAAAATATACACGAGTTTCATTTAAATAACTGTAGTGGAAACTTTCTATGGAAAGAAGATACCCCAAAAAGCCCCTGAAAGAACAAAGTAATTGCCTTACAGAATGACTTCCTTTTGCTGCATTGTTTTCCGTTTGCATCAGCCGTTTGTCTCCTTTGGGCTGTGCAGTTGTGGTTCTTTGGTGTGTCATCCAGCAAAAGTACAGCAGAACTTCTCTGCACAGAAGAGAATTGCTCTTTTTTTTTTTTTTTTTTTTTCTTTTTAAAGCAGGCAAAAAACCCAACCCACCCTAGCTGTGCTTTGTACAGATTGGGTCTGTGACATGAGTGGAATTTAAAGATGACAATTAGTCTCGGATGCTGTCCTCAAGGTTCCACTTCTGTGTTGGCCTTCAGATGAGGAGGTTGAAGAAATTGATTTTGTTTTATGAATTGCTAATATGTGGGAGCTTCTAGACCTGGGAGATGAAAACACTGGCCCGTCAGCATGTGCAATGTGGAGATGAGCATCTGTTGGCCACGCTGCGGCCAAGAGAGCTCGTCTTGTCGTAGGGTAGAGCTATCAGGCTGCTAAAGCCTTAAACTCCCAGAAGGTTCTGGCTTCTGCTTTGGACCTTGGTGTGACTGCACAGACCGTTGCAGGGAACTGGCAGAGGAGTGATCTCTGCCCCGCTGTGGTGGGAATGGTGGTGTCAACCTTCTGGTCGCTCACTCTTGGGAGGAGCCTGGATATTTGTATTTTGGAGGCTGGAAAGTGAAATCTTTCATTTTGCACTGCTAGGAAGACGAAGCAAAGATTTTTATCTTAATGAGTCATTAGTGCATATGTTTGGCCATCTTATTTTTTCCTGAAGTAACCGCCTATGCAATGCCTTCTGCTCACAGATGGAGGCCACTGTTCTGCAAAGAGATTCTGTTTTCTTTTTTACACTCTTCTGTAACCGATTACATCCTAAACTTAAGTCTCACAAGCTGCTGGTTCATTCTCCGTTCACAGTCTCAGCTCAGCAGAGTATTTCTACTCTGCAGAGTGTCAGAAATTAAAGTGCCCGACACTTCCCCATACCTGTGACTCTCTTTTCATCTCTTAATGCTTTCTAAAAGCAAAGGTCATGCTTTTTTGCATCTTGAACAACTTCTAAAATACCATACTGAGGTAAAACAAAACCAACCAGCACCAGAAATGTGCCACATGAATAATTTTTCCGTTGTTCTTGATACGCCGTTGGTACGGCTGGGGGAAAGATGAATGAATAGCTGCAGAAGCTGCCATCGACGCGATGTCAGGCTTGACGGCAGATTTCTTTTGAGAACATTGTGTTTATAATGTGTATACAAAACTTGGGATGTTGCGGGGGAAGGCTGCAGATCTCCTGAGGGCCTCCAAGTCAAGACATCGCCGTGCTTGTGAAGCTGTAGTGAGGAGCTGCATCGTCTGGGCTGGAGAGGCAGTTTTATGGATCCCTGCCAGGCTGGAGAGGTTTGAGCTGCCTGTCAGAAGAGGCACGTCCTGTCCCCTACAGGGAGGTGATTAATGGGATTGCATCCCATCTTTTTGCTGAACACGCTTGGTTTGAACTTGCAGTAGCCTGAGGAGCAAATGCCCGGAGGATGAGGAAGATGAGACCTTCTGGCCTATTGGTCTTACAAAAAGCTGCCTGGAAGTTCACAGTTCAATTGATAGTGAGTGACCTTATGAGAATACGGAGGCTGACAGGGTCAGAGGTGTCTATGTGGAGGAGGATCCAGGGAGATTTCCTCCTCAGCTGCTTATCACTGGTTTCAGAGCACCGTAGACTGCTGAACTTGGTTTTCCTTTTTATACTTGTTCGTGGCATGCAGCATCTTATGCTAAAAGTGCATCTCATTCTCCTCAGGCCACAGCTTCAGGCTCCTGCAGGGCTTCTTGCTTCCTGCCTGGGAATGTGAAAATAAAGGGTGATGGTGGGTTTAGAAATGGCTCATGGAAAACAAAGAATCAGCCTGGGGAGACTCTCTGAGCTTTCCCAAAGCAAGAGATGTGTGAAAGCAGCAGCCTGGATTCACCTGAACTCCCCAGCCCCCCGTGGGTGGACAGAGTTGGTCCAACCTGGCAGGGTGGTCAGCCTGTCATCATGTGGGCTTGAGTTTAATTCCCTAGAAGATGACGAGAAATTCGTGGTTGGGCATGATCTTAATCTCTACATTGATGTTAATTAACCCTGATTCATTGTTGTAAGAGTATGAAGCCAGGCAGGAAATGAGCAAAAAGCATTACAGAGGCAAAGAAAAAAAAAAAAAAAAAAATCTCTGATTTCACACTTGAGGGTGTGGGGAGGGAAAGCTCTGAGGCTTTGAAGATGCTGTGTTCTTGCTGCAGTATAATATATTAACTTTTTGGGGTTTGGCTCATGAAGTGCTCTTTTCCCTCACCCTTAGAAGCATCGGATGTAATTAAGCTCAGAAGCAATGGCCCTTTCCAGCTCTTTCCTGTCAGCAGGGTGAAATAGCACGTAAATGGTGGAGTTTATGGGTTTTTCTTCTCAGTGGGTGAATAGCCACTACAGAAACTCAGTACCTCAGTGCTGTGTTACCTCCTGAGAACCGCAGCTTTGCTGCTACCTGTTCTCAGCTGCTGACTCCAGACCCTGGATGCTCTCGGTTGCTCCTTTAATTGGCTGCATCTTGTCCTGCAAGTCTGCTTGGGCTGCAGCACTGGTGGGGGTGAAATCCTGCCAGCAGCACTGCAGAAACCCTCAACATCATCAAACAGCCCAGCTAAACGGTGCGTTACCGCCCCATCCAGAGTCACTGCAAAGGAGACTTGCCAGCCCTCTCCACACTGGGCTAGCTGTGTGATTTACAAAGTTGTTTTCAACCTGAAATAAGCATTTTTTTAATTATTATTATTTTTTAATTTTATTTTTTCATCTAAGGGGGTTTGCAAGCTTTGATTCAACAAGAAAGGAGAAGCGGGAAGGCCCTGCCCTGTCTGGAGGGGTTGGTTGGTGTGGTGAGCTGCCCGGCAGATCTGGCAGTGCCACCACCTTCCAGGAATGTGCAGTAAAAGGTCACAGGAGCTTGGACCCTCCCCTGGCTTAGTGAGGACAGCTTGGCTGGGATATGAAACTGTAACTGGTGTTCAAACCGCTTTCACAGAGTCATTGCCTGGAGATAGAAACACACAGCCTTGTTGGAGGGGGCGATAACAGTGACTTTATCTCAAGTGCCTGGGCTGCTGCTGCTTTTATTTATTCATTTATTGATTTTTAATTTTTTTTCCTCCCATCTGATATTCTTTATTCAAAACCCAGAAGGGGCAGATACCTCCCAGTTAAGATGGATGCAGCTTATCAGTAGAAGGCTGCCTGCTGTTTCATAGGATGCTCCTGAACAAAACTGGGGTGATGGCTGGAGCTTCACCTTGTTGAAGGCAGTGCAAAAGGCAATCTGTTTAGATGTTTATGCAGCAGGAAGGCAGCACAGCCAACGTTCACTCCCATTGGCATTTCAGCTGCTCATCGAGATTAGAGATGCCCTGGCAGGAGCCTTGGCAGGAGGGGAGTGATGTGACCGTAATGCCCTGCTCAAGCCAGGGCAGTTTGGCATTGCTGTGTGCTTCTCGAATGCTCATGTTAGTTAGTTAGTTAGTTGTTACTTATTTTCTTTCCTATGAAAATAAAAATTCATGTCTGTTAAAAGCAGCTGTAATCAGATAATCACAAATCTGTGGGGGCTGGAAGGGAGGTCTGGAGATGCTCTGGTGCCACCCTCCTGCTCCACCCAGCAGGGTCACCCAGAGCAGGGGGCCCAGCAGCGCAGGGTCCAGGCGGGTTGGG